>ML805399.1:16399-57274 GCA_009831015.1 Picea engelmannii | reverse complement strand
TGTTCAACAATTGGTATCAAAGTCAGTTCCTTCGTAAATAGTCTAACCATTGGAAGGTATATCTCGAGAGAACACATGGCAATAGAAACAAAGACTAATACTTTGGAAAATGAATACAAAGGGAAATAAATGGTGGATTCAAAAGAGGAACAAAATGTCAAAACAGATTCAAAAGTAGATCTTGAAGAAGAAATCATGTGTTCCTTGAGCAAAATAAAGAAGCTTAAGAAAAATAATTTGAAACTAAAGGAGAAGTTGCGGAAATATGAAGAGAAGGATCGAGATGCAAAAGAAAAAAATTCACAAAGCCTTGAAGAAACAGAGAATACTATTATCAACCTAAATATTCAACCAGAAGAGAAAAAAGGGATGGAAGAAGTCGTGAGAATCCAACTAAAGGGAAAGGAAGAAAATTGTGAGAAGCTGGAAAATGAAATTGTTTCCTTAAGAAAGGAATTGGAGAAATCAACTGCTCAGTTGAATAGAAGCTTGAAGTTTGAAAAGAGCACTAAAATCTTAGATGATATCATTAAATGTCGAATATCACTAGTCATTAAAATTGATCTTGGCTATGATAAGAGTCAGATGACCAACAAAGAAGATTCAAAAGCTCCATATCCACTGAAGAAAGTAAATGAAGGAAAATCTAAAATCTATGTTGATGTACTAAAAAGCTTCATTAGTGACAAAGACAACAGGAAGAGAGAAAAAATGTTCCGCAAAAAATTGACATTCCTCCCAAAGACAACAAGGATAGATTCGGAAGATCTTTCCCACCAAGATGGTCTCACACAACTTGGTACCAAAACTCTTTCCTCGGTTATTATTTTTGTTGTAATCATTTTGGTCATAAAGCAATAGATTGTAGAGCATATGCAAGAAATGATCATGTATGGAACAAAAAAAAAGTAGTTGTGGGTTCTCAAATAGAAACTATAATTCATTTGATCCATTATTTGATTACAATGTTGCATGTTGTAAGTGCAACAATTATGGGCACATAGCACATTTTTGTAGGAGTGTCCTAGTGGAAATTTCTAGACAAAACAAGGAAGAAGACACCCTTGCCAAACAAAAGAAAGAACCCACAAAAGTTTGGAAAAGGAAGCAGGAGCAAGAAAAGAAGAAGAAGGAGGAATCTATGCTTGTGGAAACTGCCCTTCATTCTCAAAAAAAAGGAAACAAATGGTACATTGATAGTGTATGCTCAAGCCACATGACAGGGGACAAGAACAAGTTTCGCACTTTGAAGGAAGTAAACAAAGGCAGTGTAGCATTTAGAAATAATGCTACCACAAGGATAGCCAGAAAAGGTACTCTAAATATTGATAATGGAAAGACTAAAACAGTGAATTTCTTGTATGTTTAAGGTTTGGAACATAATCTTCTCAGTGTTATTCAAATGTGTGATCAAGGACACACTCTCACATTTAATTCTCAATGTTGTGAGATAAGGATTAAAGGCTCGAGAAGATTAGCGAAAAATGAATATAGAAGCTCAAATAATTCATATATCCTCAATGATATCAAGGGATAAAAATGCTATATGGGACAAATAGATGAGACTTGGTTATGGCATAGAATAATGGGCCATATAAACTTTGATAATCTAGTAAAAATCAGCGCCAAACAAGTAATGAGAGATATGCCAAAGAATTTTAAACCTTCAAACACTCTTTGTAATCAATGTCAGCATGGGGAACAGACAAGAGAAAGCTTCAAATCAAAGGAGTACTCAACAATGAAGCCATTGGAACTCATTCATACAGATCTTTGTGGGCCTACAAGAACACAAAATATACAAGGTCAAAATTACTTCATGTTGCTTATCGATGATTACTCTAGAATGACATGGGTTACATTTCTAAAAGAAAAATATGAATCATTTGATAAGTTCAAAGCATTAAAAGCCTTGGTTGAAAACAAAATTGGTTTAAAAATCAAGTGCTTGAGTTCGGACAGAGGAGGTGAGTTTATCTCAAATGAATGTGAAGAATTTTGTGAGCTTCATGGAATAAAGAAACATTTTTCAGATGCAAGAACTCGATAGAAGAATGGAGTGGTAGAAAAGAAGAATTTAACTGTACAAGATATGGCTAGAAAAATGTTGAATGAAGATAATCTATCAGACAGGTTTTGGAGAGAAGCAGTCAACACCACAGTCCACATTTTGAACAGAGGGAAAATCACAGTCAACAACAAAACACCTTATGAATTATGTAAGGGTAGACCAACAAACGTTAATTAATTCAATTTTTTTGGAATCAAATGATATATAAAGAGAGGTGATGAAGACTTGGGAAAATTTGACTCTAGATTTGATTAAGGTATCTTTTTGGGTTATTCATCGAGAAGCAAGGCTTATCGATGTTGAAATAAAGCATTAAGAAAAATTGGAGAGAGTGCCAATGTTAAAGTGGACTAAGAAAGGCATCAAAAGGTGAAATCACATGTTCAAACAAAGGATCCAAGCTACAAAGGAGAAGAATAAGCAAAAGAAACTGAAGAATAAGAATCAGAACATCAAGATACAAAGACACCATCTAGATTTGTCTGAAAGAATCATTCGAAAAAATTTAATTATTGGTGATAAAGATATAGGAGTTTAGACTAGAAGAAGATTACAAAGTGCACCTGAACATGCAAAATTCTCTTTTCTATCTATAATAGAGCCTAAGAAATTTACATAAGCTATCAAATATGAGCATTAGATCGATGCCATGGAAGAAGAGCTTAATCAAATTGAGAAGAATGAGACATGGAAACTTGTTCCAAGACCAAAAGATAAATATGTGATTGGCACCAAGTGGGTTTTTAGGAACAAATTGAATGAAGATGGAAAAGCAATAATAAATAAATAAAGATTGGTTTGTAAAGGCTATGCTAAAGTTGAAGGTATTGATTTCAAAGAAACCTTTTCCCTAGTTGCAAGACTAGAAGCTATTCGAATGTTTTTGGCATTTACATGTTTCAAGAACTTCAAAGTCTATGAAATGGATGTAAATTCTTCATTTCTCAATGACAATTTAGATGAAGATGTCTACATTGAACAGCTATAAGGATTCTTATTATCAGAAAATAAGGATCATGTATGCATATTGAAGAAATCACTCTATGGAATAAAACAATCTCCCAGAGCCTGGTATTCAAGACTTGAAAAATATCTACAACAACAAAGCTTTAAAAGAGGAATTTCTCACAATAATATCTACATCAAGATAGTAGGAGAAAATTAGTTGATTGTTATGGTTTATGTAGATGACATCATTTTTAGAGACAACATGAACAAAATGTGCCAAGAGTTTGAATAGAAATGAAAAAGGAATTTGAGATGTCTATGTTTGGTGAATTGTCATTCTTTCTTGGTTTTCAAATTTCTCAATTCAACAAAGGCATAATCATTTCACAAACCAAATATATCAAGGAAATGTTGAAGAAGTTCAAAATGGAAGATGATGTACCAGTCAGCACACCCATGGTCACAAGTTGTAAATTAAGCAAAGATGATGAATCTCCATAAGCAAATCAAAAATTGTACAGATCAATGATTGTGAGCCTACTATATTTTATGGCATCAAGGCCAGACATTATTCAAGCAATAGGATAGGTTGCATAGTTTCAAGTTGCACCAAAAGAAACTCATATGCAAGAAATGAAAATCATATTCATATGTCTAAAGGGAACCTTGGATTTCGGCTTGTGGTACTCAAGAGGTGAATATTTTAATCTAACAACATATATGGATGCGGATTGGGAAAGCAGTGTTGATGATAGGAAAAGTACAAGTGGAGGAGCATTCTTTCTAGGCAACACTAGTCTAGTGTCCTGGTTGAGAAAGAAACAATCAATAGCTTCTATATCCACAACAGAGGTTGAGTATATAGCAGCAACATCACGTTGCACACAAGTTCTTTGGTTGAAGAAAATATTGAAAGATATTATGGTAGAATATGATCATCCGATATCAATAATTTGTGACAACACAAGTGCAATAAATATTTCAAAGAATCATGTTATGCACTAAAAAAAAAAATCATATTCCAACCAAGTATCACTTCTTAAGAGAACAAGTAGCAAAATAGAATGTCAAGTTGGAATATATTGTCACCAAAGAACCCCTTCCCAAAGAAACATTTGAATATCTCAAACAAAAATTGGAAGTAATATCTCTCTCATCATTGAGTGCTTAAGGAGAAGCACAAGCTCAGGGGAAGCATCCCTTTTCCATTGATGTCAAAGGGAGAGAGTTGCAGACAGGGGGAGAGTTGTAGACATGGGGATAATTCTCTCTATGCCTGGTGAGCTATGTGTTTCAATGCAGGATTGTCATCAATGACAAAGGGAGAGATTGTTGGAATTATTGTCATTGATGTCAAAGGATTAATGTTGTCATTAATGTCATATTACGACATTACAGTGATCACAACATTTCCAAGATTGATTTATATATATAGGTTTACAAGTATACTAAAAAAGGGGTGATTGTGAAAAAGTAAAAAGTGAAATGGTGGTTTCAAACCCATGGGTTTGGGTATTTTCCCATGGTATTTGAAAATGTAAAATAAAAAAAGGGGGGAATTAATTATTTAATTAATGGACATGTCCCTTCATGAAGGGTTATGAAAAAGTATAAAAAGATATAGTATTGAGAGAAAGTGTGTGTGTGCAAGATGTAGTAACATTTAAAGAAGTGGATGAACAAAGATTGAATATCATTCCAAAAGGTAAGAGTTGTGAAATTAGTTTTAGGTCATCTTCGCATTTTCACAATAAAAAAATTATTGGGACGTTTTAGACCTTGAAAGTTTGAAGAGATGGAGGAGAAATATTGGCGTACATGTGGTAAAAATTTTAGATGTTGGTTCGTTATACTTTCAAGCATATTCCATTTGGAAGTTAAGGTTCATGAATGCTCTTGAAAACAATTTCAAATAGGTCAACTTGGCACTTTTTCTATAACGTACTTTCTAGGATGTTTCAGAGCTTGAAATTTTGTAGAGGAGGAGATATATATTTGTACATGCATTCAAAATTTCATATGTTGGTTCACTATATGTTTGGAGATATTTCTTGTGGAATGTAGGGTTCCTAAATGCTCCTGAAATCAGTTTCAAACATGTCAGTTCGGAATTTTCAATATAACTTCTTTTCTCAGACTCTTCAAATGGTGAATTTCTTACAAAAAAGAGGAGACATACAAAAGCACCTTGGGTAAAAATTTTATATGTTGGTTTGTTGTAATTTCTTATCTATGCTCTATGGAAGTTAGGGTTTTTGAATGGTCCTGAGATCAGTTTCAAACATGTGAGTTTGGCATTTTCACTATAACTTCTTTTATCGAAAACTTCGGACTGCAAATTTTTTACAAAAAAGAGGAGACATACAGAAGTACTTGAAATAAAAAATTTAGATGTTGGCTCATTGTACTTTCTGATATATGCATTGTGGACGTTAGGGTTTTTGAATGGTCTCGATATCAGTTTCAAACACGTCGGTTTGGCATTTTCACTATAACTTCTTTTCTGGAACTCTTCATACTATGAATTTTTTTCCGAACAAAGGAGACATATAGAAGTAACTCATGTAAAAAATTTAGAATCAGATTTGTAAAATTGGATACGTGGCATGTTGTACAAGTTTGTTCTTGGGAAGAGAGCCAAAACAACAAGCTTTGGGAAAGTTACCATTTGGAAATTCAAATTTTAGTCATACCTAGTAAAGGCAAAAGTAGTGAGAAGACCTCGTAAAGATAGAATCAATGAGTAGACATGGTGGAGGCAGAAGCAATGAGTAGACCTAGTGAAGACAAAAGTAGCAAGCAGACTGAATGAAGGTTGGTGTAGCTCACAAAGAGATTAGTGTATATTGCTAAGTTGGTGCTTCGCAATGGGCATTAGTGTCTATGAAGATCTATAAGAGTGGGTTGGTGCCACTCAAATAAAGAGATTGGTGTCTCTTGCTAAGTTGGTGCTTAGTGGTAGGAATTGGTGTCTACAAATATCTGTAAGAATAGGTTGGTGCCTATAAATATTTGTAACAATAGTTTGGTTCCTACAAAGAATTATAAATAGAATTTTTATGGTTTCTTCCCGAAAGGGTTTTCACGTAAATCTTGTGTTCCATGTTCTGCAGTTAATAGATCTCATACATGATTGTTTTATTATGGTTGATGAATGTTTGAAAAGGTAAAAATTGTCTTAGATTGATTCACCGCCCCTCTAAGTATAAGTATGTGACCAACAGACAACACCTCATCATTAGATAAGGATGATAACTCATAAGAATGTGGTCTCAAACTTTGTGATTCTCTAGGGATTTAGAATCTAACAGTCCCCTCCTCAATCACAAGTCTAAATAATTATACTAGTATGACAACAATAACTAGCGCATAAACTAGTATCATCTTCAATCTTCAATCTGAAACTTATGAACTAAGCTTTGCTGAAGATATGCCTGAAAAATGCCAAGATGGATTTTGAATGGTTCATCTAAAATGAACTTTGAAAGAGAGTAGAATTTCTGGAAGTGAACAACTACAATGTCTGAACATTCCTTGATTACTTGATCATTTGCCAACTAATTTGGCTAGAAGAAACTAACATCTTCTTCTGTTTGGGGAACAAATAGGATCACCATTCTACTATTAGTGAACAAATATGATCACCAAAGTAATTCTCTCTGAATTCAGACACAATTGGGTGTCGAATAACATCTCAATGAATATTTGAGGAGACTAGTTGCCATGCTGGAATTCTCAAATGTTGATTGATTTTTTTTATTGATAGGAATTTGAACCTTAAAACCGGATGATCATCATTGATATCCCCTCTATCAGGTGCAAGGAGAGAATATTGTTGACGGGATATAAGCTTGATTTTTTGGATTCTTGTGTTCTTCAATCTTATTTGGTGGTTTTTGGTTAACCACTAACCATTTTGACTTGATTAATGTGGTGATTTAGGTAACCCTTCGGGTCATTTAAACCCCATATGTAGACCACACCGCTACATCTTGATTTGTGAACAATGTCATTGTGATCGAGAACGGATCATTCATGCTTGTTGACTCAAAATTCATCACCTATTATAAAATCTTGCAAAGCACACACACACACACACATATATATTGAAATAATAATAGGTGGGGTCCCATTGGATAAAACACATTGAAATGACTATTTTCATATATAACATTTCCATCAGCATGTTGGCGTAATATTATTTCAATTATGGTGTTTCAAAACAATGGTATATTGATCCAAAGTTCTTGTGGTGTTTATCAATACACATGTTTGGATGATGCAAAATGTTTCTTTTCATTTGATTATGGTGTATGACCATTTGTGAAAACATCAAGTTATGGTAACTTTGTTCACCTCTCAGCATTAATATGACACTCATGAAGTAAAAGGGCATGTTGTGTTCCTATGATTATATGCATATTGAAAATCAAAGTAATTTCTTATGCTATGACATTCAAAGCATGTTAAGTTTATAGACTTGAGAATTATAAACTTTTACAAGTTCATTTAGTATATGGTTTGCTTTTGGGATTGATATGTATATACATATGGATATGATATTTTTCATATGGAAATGAATTCAAGACATATTAAGGTGAAGTTTTGGTTTGATATACATATATAAAGAAATGGTATTTGGCATATGATATTTGACAAAAGGTAATATTATCAAAGCATGGAAAGGTTTAAAGTTTTGGTTTATAAACTCCATGATATGGCATTTGGTATATTTGAAAAATGTTCATTCAATACGTATGTTGCTCAAGGCATATAATTTTTTTGGCGTGATACATATGATTGTAATTATTCACAAAGGTCATGATCTGACCCATTGGATTTGGATTTGCACGCAAACATGGATATCATAGGGTAAAAGCTTGAAGAGATATGTTGGAGGTAAATTTTATTGGAAAATGGCATGAGTTTCGAGGTTGACATAGCGCATGGCATAAGTTATATGGTTTATATGATTTTGTTTGTTTCAAGGTTTAAATGTTAATATGAAATAATGTGATGCAATACTTTGAGTTGGCATATGCATATGGTATGAAGTTTGAATATCGATGTGACGGGTTGGCCATGCATTGAATGGAAAGGTCGTGGGCATTAAATCCCACAGTCTCATGTTTTACCACCTCATGTTTCCTGGGGTTTTTGTCATTTCGTTTGAGTTTGGTCTGTGGAAGAAGAGATTAAGCTCAGCCTTGGAAAATGTCCTATTGTTGGTTGCAACAACCATTTCAGCCTCCATTACTGGTATATAAGCACTTTTGGACGAGGTATGTACTCACCAATATATGAAACATCTCTTGCAAAGTTTTTGTGTGTTAATGAGGTAGCAATGCCTCAGAATTTGACTAGTAATGAGTGTGTATGTTTCTTTTCCCTGGTTTTTTGCTCATGAAAATGGAATTTCTAAAATGTTGTTCGAGGATTTACTTGTAAAAGAAAAAAAATTCATATACCCTCTGTTGTCACTTCTCCCAAATTTATACTTTCATTTTCCATTTTCCTGAAATATTTTCTTTGTTGAAAAAAATGAAAGATTGGTCAAAACCATGTTTGTTATATGATGAATATGTGTCAAGTCTTGACCTGGGTTCAAATTTAAATCATATAGTCTATCCAATGTTGATATTCTAATACGACCAACATTCAAAAATATTCTTTGTTTATTTATTGTGTTGAGTCTTGGTTACAAGTTGAACCCATGTCCACATAATGGATAAGTTTTGGCTTCAGTTTGAATTTAGATACAGTCTGTTCACCATTGAAATATTTTTGTGACCAACATTTGTATTACTCAAACCCATTTCATATTTGCTAAGTTTGTTATATGAGTTCAAACCTGGACTTATAAGTGTTTGTATCAAAGAAGAATGAGAATATTCCATGGGTAGCTTGCTTTGTTACATGGGTTGAACATTGGCCATATGTGTTAAATGGTTATTTGGGCATACAATTTTGATGGGGGTGACGTTTTTACAGCCACGACATGCCTCAATCTTGGATTTGAGCTCATAGTTATGGCATAGTGATGGATCGGTTTTTATTTTTTGGGTTTGTTACAGAGCCATGCACATCATGTGCTAGGCCTAGTCATTGTTCTTGGTTAAAAAATATAAGCTCGTGCGCCCTTTAATTCTTTAGGTGGATACAAAATTAACACATTATTCTATTTATCTACCCAAATACCCTCTATCATCTGAGTTCTAACCTTATTGGTATCTACAAGTTTTTTTTTTAAGTTTCTATGGTTAATTGAGTTTGTTTCCTCATTAGTTTTATGGCTCTATTATGGTGAAGCTATTGGGTAACTCGTCAGAGTTAGGATCATTTAGTTTATGGAAAACAAATACCTTCAGCTCGATTCTTACTTTGTTAAAGATTGAGGTTGCACCCTATGACCGTAATATAAAGTTGAATTTGATACCATACTTTGCAACAGTCTCGAAAGCCATAAATTTGAAAGCTCGGTTTGCATTAAAGAAATATTTGTCGAGTTTATTGATAACTATTCATTCTAATAGTTTATGATTATAAAGTCAGAAGAGAAAATACATGTTTGGCAATAACGATAAAAGGTTTAATATATAAATGAAAGGATTATTGTTTACATAAAATGGGCATTTTCCCACATTATTTATCATTTTTTAGGAATTATTCCCTGCTTCTCCAAAATCACATTTCATTTTTCCATGTCATTATTCCCCCTTTTTATGTAATTGATTAAGAAAAACCTTTAAAGAAGATCTATTAGAAGATTGGTTTATGAAAGAAAACCTAGATGTTGCATTGGTATTATTTTTGGTCAAAAGGATGATGTATGGACAGTTTGTTATTTGATTTGGATGTTATTATTTACAGTTTGGAAGAATAGTGTGGATTAAAAGAAATAATATGGGCATACATGAATGTTTTGAAAAATGTCTTATGAATGTTTTGAAAGGAACTTTACACAGATTGTTAGATTTACAATGGAGAATGATACGGTTGACTATATATAGATGATGAACATGAATTCTTCATGCATTCCTGTCATTTTATAACATTTTTTGCTAATCACAACTCTCTTGTCATTGTTCCCCTATCATTTATTATTTCAGTTTTCATTCATTTCCCTTGTTCAAAGAGATAATAGACTGTTAATATGAAGAATTTTTTAAAAGAAGTGTACATATCAGATTTTTGAACAACAAATAATGAAAGGGTTTCCTGTGAAATATGGTTTTTCTTCCCTATTTTCCTTCATTCCCACTCATTGTTCCCTTTCATGCTTGAATTAATATGTCTTGTATTAGATGTTTGATATATTATGTCTTGTATTTTTACTAATTGAAATGGTTATGGATATAGATGAGCTTTTTTCAATCAAGGAAGTAACTACAGTGGAAACAAAGGTAATAGGGACATAAGAGGAAGAGTGCCTAGTGTGTTTGGGTAGCAGGGAAGAAACAAGAAGATGAGATTCTCAATACATTTTGTTGTCGACTCTAAAGAGTTCAATCAGCTAGTGCAAACCGCCTACCTAGAACTTGTTGGACATCCTTCCTTGCCACCTCCTCAAGCTCATCCTAATCCTCCTCTACAACCACATCCGAGTATTATTGATTCTCTAAACCAACAATGTAGCTAGCAAGTGATGGTTAGGAAAATATTCCTGAAAATCCTCCTTCGAGCATAGCTCATTGGCCTGATAACCCATTTCCACCACCTCCTCCTTTGAATTTAATGTCTCATGTTGCATATGATGCTTATATTGCCCAGTCAGTTCGAGTCCCTCGAAACTACGAAGTATTTTCCATTGAGCCCCAACTGGACAAAGGAAAACAACATGTTAATTCTACTAAGCTCTAAGTCATCTGAATCTTCATCCATACAGTCAAAACAACCTTAAGCCCAAATAGAAAGCAGGGAGAGAAAAATTACTTTCAATGATATGCACCCTAATATTGAGAAATTGGAAGAAAAAATGTTGGTTGATAAAGACTTACTTAAGCACAGGGATGTTCTCTCAGAAGGAAGTAAGCAAAGAGAGACAACATCAAACAAAAAATATTATTTCCAATTTATTTAAATTTGTATGAAGACATTCCCTCTTTAATACTTGATGCATATTTTAGACGACAAACACATGATATTATTTTTGAAAACTATTAATAGCATGCCATTTGGATATTTTTTGGGATGAACAAGTGTTTGTTGATATGGCATGTTTATATTGGTTAGTTTTTGGTATATTTTATGATGTTGATATATACATGATATTTAATTATATTTTGGAGTTACAAGGGAAATGTTGGAGGGATAAAGACTTAGTGGGACCCCACCTATTATTGATTACTTATTTACCCTTATTATAAATAAAATTTGTCCTCTCCTAACTAAAGTTAGTTGAATGTATCAAACTACTTTTTGAAGACATAAAAGGAGAGTAAGACAAATGAAGGACATGAAAAAATAGAGAGAAATACTTCTAATAAGGTTTTCTCTTGCCTCAAGTGAGAATATATGTTCATTCATTCCATTCTAATTTTCTTAGTGCTAAGTTATCTTGTTTATAGCAAGGTTATTCTAAAGGTGGCAAAGAAAGGACTAGGAAGCATTGATTATTAACATGCTCCAAAGGTCATTCATTCTTCTTGAAAGTTTGTTTAGTTTGAATTGGAAGTTCTGAATTTATTTCAGTGTTGATTAATGTTAGTTTTGCAGAGTCAAGACCATAATGCACTTGTATCTTGGATTGATCCAGTTCATTTTTTACTTCTAGTCTTATTCTTTTGAGACACCAATTGTCTATGTATGAGTCAAATAATATCTTCAACTTCTAAGTTTAATTATGATCAAAACCCTCGTGGGGGTTTGAAAAAATCAACTTGGTCGTAACTCAGATTGATATTAATAAAGTTATATGTTGATTTCTTCTCATTTATGAGACTTGTTGTACACTGATTTTCATATTTATATTATCTTGCAATTACTTCTTTCAGATATTTTATAAATTCGTTTGCAAGTACATTTTCTATTTTTAATTTATTTCACAAAAAAGATACAAAGTATGAATATTTCTATAATAGCATCAGATCTAAAAATCTATTTCATGCGGTGTGATTGAGATTTTATATAGGCTATAAGAACAGGGTGATAATCTCGTCTATCTCACCTAGCTTGGTGAGATTCGAAGATGCTTGAGTGAGGATTTTTTCATTCCTCCCATCAACATTTATTTGATGACCATACTGGGGAGTTCTTTTAATTCTCTGGTTCTTTTCTTTTGATTTTTTTTTTCTATTTTTTTGGTTTAATGACTTTTCCTACCCCATAAGAACCAAACTTAAGGTTTCGTCTACCTAGCCAAAGAAGTATCACCTCAAGTCTTTTTTATCTTATTTTAGAAACTACCCTCACCTATGAAGAACTCGAATTTTCTTGGGAGGTTATCACTCAGGATATTGAAATCCAAGAATAAAGAGAAGTCAGTCAAAGGTGGGATCATAATCGACCTCTGTTGGCACAAGGGAAGACCCAGGGTTCAACTCTAATAATGCACCAACAAGCCCTAACTACTGGCCCTTTCGGCAACACCTGCAAAGCAAATGCAGTCGCACCCGAAGTAGAAATAGGGGATTGCAGGACACGGATGTCTACAACCAGAGGAAATGCAAGTGGATGCAAGGCAACAACACACAGCAACCTAGTTATTCTTTATCTCCTTTAAGCCTATTGCATGATCTATATCTCAGATCTAACACAATGATGCAATAACAGAATAACTGAAGTAAAGAACACAACATCAACCACAGAGACACAAAATATACATGATTCACCCTCTCCCTAGGGCTACGTCCACAGAACTGTGTTTCTTGATATTATATGAAAACATACAGTTCTATTTGCGCTCTTAGCTTGTAGATCTCTCTCTCTTTCTCTTCTCCTCTCCCCTCCCTATGCACCCAACTGAAGATCTTTCAATGCCATAAGGCTCTCATGCTCAACACTTCTCTCTCACACAACAATAATCACTCACTCACAACAATAATGATGAACTCTCAACCAACTTAGCACCAACCCATACTAGGTTCTCTAGACCTTTATTTATACATTATAATAAATCTCTGACAACCTTAGGATGAAACCTAGGTGTCAAAACCCTAAGTACCAAAACCCTAGGTGTTTAAAACCCTAGGTCAACCTGACCCGCATTTTTAGGGCTTCGCCAACCTGTCTTTCCTTCTTTCCTGCGAGGTGCTCCAAATCATCCAATGGTGGATTTTTCTGCTTGCTGAGTTGTCCACGATCCATCCTCCTTGCTGATCTATTCTCTTCGATCTCCTTGTCCAACGGCTTTCTTTCTCTTACTTCGCTCCTTCTTTTCTGCTCCTTTGGCCACTTTGACCCATTCTCAGTCAATGTGTCTTCCGCGCAGTTCGCACTTCTTCTTTCCTTTTCCTTTTTCTTTGCTTTCTTTATTAATCCATACCCAAGGGCCAACAGGCCCCCAACACTCACATGTGACTCATCCCAATGCACTGTAAGTCTGAACCTTTTTGTGTTACTTCGACGCATTTTCTGCTATATCCCTCCCCACTGTGTGCAGAATATCTTTTCTATGTCTGGTACCCAGTTTCAACTACACTTGGTACCTAGACCCTTCTCCGTTTAGTTTTACTAAGAGCTGTGAGGCAGTTGGTTGTCATAGTACAATTTCAACCAGCTCACATTCACTAAACCTTCCTTACATTCTCCATTTAAAGACTTCAACTACGCAGCTCCTCCTTCTGTAACATAGGCAACCTCATAGGGCCCAAGCCAATGTGTCCTGAACTTCCCTAGATGCCTCATGAACTTGTTGTCATATACCAATACTAGATCTCCTTGCTTGAATGATTTCTTCTTGATGTGTCTGTCATGGTAATCTTTTTCATGTTCCTTCTGTACCTGCTGATGAAATCTTGTAATAAACTTGTTTTCTTCTAGTTCAACCAACTGTGCGAGCCTCTCTTGAATAACACCAGTGTCATCCATATATGTGAATGCTGAAGTTATTAGACTAGGCACCAAATATCCCATCTAATCCAAGTGGATATGGGTGGCCAACCTTTTCCAAATGGCTCAAAACAGTTTTCTGGCAATTTTGGTAATTTACTATTTTTAGCAGTTTTTCACTTCCAGAGCCGTTTTGAGGCCCTAAATGATGTTTTTTATGAAAATAGGTTGGAATATTGAATTTCCTTCAATATTTCCCCTAAAATAAATCTCCTCGGTGATACCTTTTCAACAGGCTATCATACGCCTAAAACGGAGATCGTATGCAAAAGTTACGACCCCGGAAAGTTGATGTACTAACTAACTTTTGGCGCTTCATCTCCTAGGGTTAGGTTTTTGGATGTCTAGGGTTTTTGGAATTCATGTTTATTGTAAAAAGGCCTTCAGAGCCTCATTTTAATCATCTTCTTGTGAATGAGCGTATTCGCCACATCTCTTCTCAGAGATAAGCCATCACCATTCCAGCAAGCTTGTTTCCGCTGCATTTTATAGCTTCAGTTTATTTCCTTATTGAATAGAAAACCAGTTTTAATGTATCTCTCTCATTTTGTGTTAAGAACTTGTTAATAATCTGTATTCATTTAGTTCTGCTCATAAAATCTGGATCAGTGGTATCTGAGCGGTCTGCTCCTTGTCGTCTTAATGCATGTCCCCAACAAGGTCGGAGTACAAAGAGTTGGGTCTCGAGCTTGTTTCTCTTGAGGAAAAAAGCTCTTGCACGCCCAAGCGACCTCTCATGGTAGGAGAAAATAAAGATGATGGGACATGAGATCCTTTAAAACTGTTGATTGATGAATCCCTCACGTAACAAAGAAACGAGATGATGGATAGTTTCGCGCAAATCCTTCGGCGGCTACCAACAGGCAACGCATATTCTTCGACTGGAGGCATCGCCCCTTCAAGGTACAAATAAACTTCAATATTCCTACATTTGAAGGTCAGATATATGTAAATGTTGTAGACAAGTGGTTGAATCTACTAGAAGGGTATTTTTCTATCCATAACTTTTCGAATAGAGAAAATATTACTTTTGTGCTCCTCAAAGTCGCTCCCCATGTCAAAGATTGGTGGGAAACTTTTTGTGAGCAAAAGGAAACAGAGAAACCCTCATTATTTACAGTCACGGTCACCTAAGAATCCTTCAGGGATGATATTAAGGAACAATACTACCCTGTCAGAAGTTATGACGACTTGTATACCGAATGGACCACACTACGACAAGAAAGAGACCAAGCATTTCCAGATTTCACAAATATCTTCCATACTTTGCGCACCAAGTTGGGTATCAAAGATTCAGAGCGACATTTGGTGCTCAAATATCATGGTGCTATGCATAGATACATCCAAACTGAAATGGAATTTCTAGACATCTCATCCTTGGGCACGGCCTACCGATATGTCATCAAAATCGAGCGGAAGCTCAAACAAAAGAAGCGGCAATTTGGGCATGGGAACCCCTCACAACAAAAGCCAAGAAAGGGTGGCCCCAACCCATAGAACAAAGGACAGAGCAAAGATACCAGTCCAAGTCGCAAGCAAAGAAGGACATCGAAAAGATAAATAAAGATACCAGGAAGTTGTGCGACTTCCATAAGAGCCCTTGGGATAACACTGCTGACTCTCACCCAAAGCAATCATTGGTGGTCGAAGTGAAAGACTATGAATCAGATGCAGGTTCTAACTCTGAGCCAAAACCAGAAAGGGGAAGACAGATCATTGACGCGAAACCCAGTGTCACCGTTGCTACCACCAAGCTCCAGCCTGGTGAACAAGATGAGCCAGAAGAAGGAGAGTGCCTCTTCCATTCACAGATATGGATAAAAGGCACCCCACTGCACTTCATCGTTGATAGTGGTAGCCAGAAGAACCTCATATCAGCAGAGGTCGTCAAGTGGCTGGCCCTGCTGACAATGTCGCACCCACAACCCTACACCATTAGATGGCTCCACCAAGGCAGTGATCTTCACGTCAACCAACAGTGTCGAATGTCGTACGGCATTAAGCCCTTCAAAGACAAGGTATTGTGTGATGTTGCTCCTCTCGAAGTTTTTGATGTTCTTTTGGGCCAACCTTATTTATGGAAACGTCATGTTGTATATGAGTCTAGACCTTTTAGTGTTATTATTACTTTGAACAAGAAATTGTACAGGATACCCGAGGCAGTCCCACCTAGTGATATTACCTTGATCTATGCTAAGAAATGCAGGAAGGTCATCTCTCGGATGGGGAAGTTTGTCTTCTTCATGATTCACTCTCAGAATAAGTGAAATATCGCAGCCACATCCAGGGTCTCTGAAGCCGACCTCTCCACACAGCAGAAGCAAGTAGATAAGGTCGTGGAAAAATACTCAGATATCTTCTCCTCACCTACCGGGGTACCTCTGCACTACCAGGTCAAGCACCCCATCAATATGACCCCCAATGCATCATTGCCCAATGGGCCAATCTATCGTCGCTCTCTGTTAGAGAATGAGGAGATCAAGCGACAGATCCAAGAACTTCTCCACAAGGGGCACATCCTTCCTAGCTCATCACCTTACGGGAGCCTAATCATGCCAGTACAGAAGAAATATGGAACCTGATGACTCTGCATTGATTATCGAGCTCTGAATAAAATCACAGTCAGAAACCGGTACCCGATTCCCTGAATCGACAACCTCCTTGATCAACTCACAGGGGCCAAATACTTCAGTAATATTGATCTGAAGTCTGGCTACCACCAGGTCCCGATAGAACAGACAGATGTATGTAAGACCGCCTTCAAGTCAAAGGAAGGCATTTTTGAATGGTTGGCCATGCCCTTTGATTTGACAAATGCTCCATCCACTTTCATGAAGATGATGGACAATATCTTGCGACCATTCACCAATACTTTTATAGTGGTGTATCTGGATGACATTCTCATTTACAGCAAGACTTGGGTCGAACACTTGCAGCATATTCAACAGGTTTTGTACACCCTGCGATAGCATAAGCTATACGCCAACTTGGAAAAATTATCCTTTGGCATGGACAAGGTCCATTACCTGGGCTACATCATTGATTATCATGGAATACATGTGGATCCAACCAAGATCCAAGTCATCTGTGACTGGCCAACCCCAACCACACTCACTGAGCTTTAGAGATTCTTGAATCTTGGGCCTGGCCAATTTCTACCGCAAGTTCGTGTTCAGCCCCAATGCTTTCACTACCAAACCTGCAGCATCCCTTTGAGATCGAGACAGATGCTTCAGGCTATGTTGTGGGTGTCGTTCTCACTCAGCACGTCCACCCTCTGGCCTATCATAGTGAGACACTATCAGATGTTGCCCGTAAGTACCCTACTTACGACAAAGAAATGTATTCCATTGTGCAAGCCTTCCGCCAATGGAGACATTACATTCTTGGGAAGGAGACAGTCATCCACACTGATCATAAGCCACTACAGTTCATGCAGACACAAGGAAAATTGCAGAAAGACCACCATCAAAATTGGTCCACATACTTGCAGCAGTTCCACCTCAACATCCAGTATAAAAAAGGAAGCACCAATCGCGTCGTTGATTACCTCAGCAGACTGCCAGTCGCGGAACTAACCACGATGCTAGACTCTTGTGGCCATGAGATCTCTGGATGGACCCAACTCTATGAGACAGACACGGACTTCGTCACCACCTACCAAATCTTGGGTGCAAACGCAGTTGTTGATAATTTCCATCTTCAGGATGGGTTGTTGTGTCGTCTGGGCCATATATGTGTTCCATCAAGCGAGTGAGTGAAGATGATCTGGGAAACCCACTACAGTAGGGTGCCAGGACACTTTGGCGTCTAAAAGACAGTGGCGATGCTACAGAAACATTTCTACTGGCCGAAACTTCAACAGGAGGTCAACAAGTATATTAGTTTCTGCACTGCCTGCATTATTTCCAAACCGACCACTAAGAAACAGGTCATGTACACCCCTCTTCCTAATCCTAACAGGCCATGGGAATCCATCTCAATGGACTAGATGTCGGGCCTCCCATCCACCAAGCGGGGAAATGACTGTGTTTTTGTGGTTGTTGATCACTTTTCTAAGATGGCGATTATGGTTGCCTGGAAGAAGAACATCACAGCAGAGGCCACTGCCAAGCTCTTCTTTGAACGAGTCTGGGTACATTTTGGAATCCCACAAACCATTGTCTCAAATCGGGACAGTCAATTTATTAGCACATTCTGGTAGAGCCTCTGGTCACTATTGGACACCAAGCTCACCAAATCCATGGCCTTCCACCCCCAGACAGATGGCCAAACCGAGGTCATAAATCGAATGATTGTGCATATCCTTCACATGTATAATTCAAAGCACCCTTTCACATGGGATGAGAGCCTTCCCTATGTCCAGCATAGCTACAACCGAGCCCTACATAGCTCAACCGGCCACAACCCATTTCAGGTAGGGTTGGGATTCCAACCATTGGGTCCCATAGATGTTGCACCTCCCCTTGCGGTCACCTCGACCGACTCGTCTCCTACTCCAACTGAAGATGACAAAGCCACCTAGTTTGTTGAGAAGATCTAGCACTTCTGTCAATAGGTTCAGGATATCCTATAGAAGTCCAATGACAAGTACAAGCAGTGCCATGATCAACATTGAGTGCCACATAAGTTTCAGGTGGGCGATAAAGTTTGGTTGCACTTGCAGAAAGAACGCCTTACAGGACCCCATCGGAAGCTTCACCCAATCTGTTATGGGTCATACACCATCACCAAGTCCATGGTGGAAAATGATTTTGAGCTCAACATTCCTCCTTTCCTTGGCCTTCACATAGTGTTCAACGTGGATCTCCTTCACCCTTATTTCCCACCATTATTAGACACCTCAGAAGTAGTAGAACAGCTGACACCAACAGATCTCAACCCCAACTGCATACAACAGGCATCTAGTGATCAGATTGTGGACACACAGATCAAGGGCACTCGACAGCAAAGGATCCATCTTTATCGAGTCGTCAAAGTAGGGCAGCTCTTGCACCAAGGTAAGTGGCTCACTCGGGGACAAATTCAACAAAAATTTCCTCATCTGATGGGGGAACTCAATGCAATGGAGACCATTGCTTCCTAAGGAGGGAGGATTGATCCAAGTGGATATCGGTGGCTACCCGCTTTTTCCAACTGGCTCAAAACCACTTTCTGACAATTTTGGTAATTTACTATTTTTAGCAGTTTTTCACTTCCGGAACCGTTTTGAGGCCCTAAACGATGTTTTTTGGGAAAATGGGTTGCAATATCTAAGTTCCTTCACTATTGCCCCTAAAATTAATTTCCTCGATGATACCTTTCCAACGGGCTATCATACGCCTAAAATGGAGATGGTATGCAAAAGTTATGACCCCGGGAAGTTGATGTACTAACTTACCCAAATGGGGCCCACATGACTTTTGGCGCTTCATCTCCTAGGGTTAGATTTTTGGATGTCTAGGGTTTTGGGCATTCATGTTTATTGTAAAAAGTCCTTCAGAGCCTCATTTTAATCATCTTCTTGTGAATGAGTGTAGTCGTCACATCTCTTCTCAGAGATAAGCCACCATCATTCCAGCAAGCTTGTTTCCGCTGCATTTTACAGTTTCTGCTTATTTCCTTATTGAATAAAAAACCAGTTTTACTGTATCTCTGTCATTTTTTGTTAAGCACCTCTTAATAATCTGTAGTCATTTTGGTATGCTCATAAAATATGGATCACCATCGGTATAACTGCTTCAAGGCCATAAACCAACTTAAAGGGGGTTTGCATTGTCAGCTTGCAAGTAGTTCTAGAGGCCCATAATATTGCCTATATTCTCAAATCCCAATCATCTATGTTCACACTGCAATTATTTGTTAGTGTTGTTTCCAAGATCTTGTTGAAGGCTTCGATTGCACCATTCGCTTGTGGATGGTATGGAGTGCTCTTCTGATGATGAACTGCAAATTCCTGAGTCAAGGCTTCAATGGTCTTATTAATAAAATGTGTGCCTTGATCACTCATAAGGATCTTTGGGCATCCAAACCTGGTTATAATATCATCAAATATGAACCACGCAGCTGTAGTTGCACTACAGTCCTTGACTGCTCTTGTTCCTATCCATATGGTCAAATACTCTGTCGCAGTGATTATGTATCTTGCTCCTGCACACTTTCCTGGTGGGTTGATAGGTGCCACGAAATCAATGGCCCATTTCTCGAATTCTTGTAAGGTTAGTTTTGGTGATAAAGGAATCTCATCCCTTCTGGAAGGTTTCCCAGCTCATTGGCATACATCACAGGCTCTGTAGTATTCCTTAGCATCTTTGTGTAAAGTGGGCCACCAGAGGCCAGCTCTAATAATCTTTCGCATTGTTGTTTTTCCTGCATAATGTCCTCCTACGATGCCTTCATGTGATTCTACTAGAATTAGTGGTCTCTCTGCCTCCATAACACATCTCCTTAGGATCTCATCAGGTCCCATCTTATATAGCTATCCAGCTATAAGTGAAAAATCAGCAGCACGGACGACTAGTTGTTTCTTCTGAATTATTGTATATTCGCTAGGTGTTATTCCTATTGATAGGAACTGAACTATCTCGGTGAAGTGATCATCAACCTTCCTGATGGCCAGCAGTTGTGCATCTGGTAGTGTATCCTCCAATCTAGTAGGCTCATCTCCCTGCTCTAATCTGGACAAATGATCAAGTCCCTTGTTCATTCTCCTTGGCTTGACCACGATCTCAAAATCATATTCCTGGAATAACATAAGCCATTTGCATATTCTTCCCCCCAACATTGGCTTATTGACTAGGTATTTCAACGTAGAGTGATCAGTGAACATCTTAAAGTGTCCTCCTAACAAGTAGTGATGAAATTTTTGCAGCGTGTACACCATAGCTAACCCTTCTCTTTCAGTAGTAGTGTAATTTATCTTAGTTGTTGAGAGCTTCCTGGTAGCAAAGGCTAATGGATGGTCAATATATCCTGCTCCTGGTTGTGATAGCACTACTCCTAATGCAATAGATGATGCATTGAAATGCACATGAAATTCCTTACTCCAATCTGGGAAAACCAAAATAGGCGCAGTAACCATTTTTTGCTTCGATGTGTCGAAGCTTTGTTGGCATTCTTTTGTCCAATGAAACTGACAATCTTTCTTCAAAATCTTCTCCATGGGTGTTGTAATCTATGCATATCCCTTAATGAAATTCCTATAGTATTCAGTATGTCCCAGAGCAGTGCGCAGTTGTCTAACAGAAGTAGGAGGGGGTAGATCGACAATAATGGAAATCTTGGATGGATCTACCAGCAACCCCTGCTTACACACAATATGGCCTAGCAGCACTCCAAAGGGTGAAAAGAAGATGCACTTCTTCAGGTTCAGGGCAATCTGACATTTCCTACACTTATCCAACATTATTCTTAAACATTCAATATGATTTTGCAATAAGCTAAAAACAGTCCAATCATCAAAATATGCTTCCAAAATTTTATGTAAAAACTCCTTGAATGCTTCGACCACCAACGTAGAAAATATGGTTGGTGCATTCTTCAATCCGAAAGGCATCACTGTGTACTGGTAGGATCCCCATTCTATTGCAAATGTGGTCTTATGGCGATCTTCCTTGGCAATCCTAATCTGGTGATAACCTGAAAATCCATCGATGAAGGAGTAAACTTCCTGTCCTCCCACATTATCTAACACTTCGTCAGTAAATGGTGTAGGGAATGGGTCATGTAAGCATGCATCATTCAGTTTCCTCAAGTCTACACAAATTTTGATATCTCATGTTTTCTTATCTTTTAACCACCATAGGGATAATCCATTCTGATTCTTCAACAGGTTCTATGATTCATGCTTCCAGCATTCTATCTAGCTCAATCTTGACTTTCTACTTATACTTAGGATTCAATATGTAGGGTCTCTTCTTGACTAGCCTTGCATCTGGTTTCAAGGGGATATTCATTTCTCCCATGGGACCTTTAATACCCTTCATATCAGTGAACTTGGTTGGAAACAAGTCCTGATATTCATGCAGTAGTTCTGTGATCTTGTCAATAGTGGCATCATCCCAATAATCTCCAACATTAGAGAGCTTAGGTGCTTGCTCTGTTCCAATGTTAACTTTCTTGATTTTGATTGGTTGTCCAATAAAAGGGAGTTCGACTCCTGGTCCTTCTATGTCTTTATGTCCTTCTATTTCTACGATGTTCACATTTCTAGGATCATCGTCTTCATCATCATTGATATTGTAACAGCCTTGCAATTTATGAAGAGGTGCAGTCCATTCATCCTCTTCTCGCTCAATAGGGAGGTTAGGTACCTCCTCAAAGACTTTATGTCTGACAATCTATAAAACTTTATCCATTGTAGGGTACTGACTTTCAAATAAAAATGTAGCTACAAAATTCTGAGTCATATCGTACCAATCTGCAGTGGTGAGGCACAGCTCTGCTTGAAGATACCAATTGATAGGCATTGTATCCAAAGTGTTAATGAATTTATGTGACCACTTCTCTTGAGGAATGTTGCTCCAGGATTCCTCACAACTTCGCACATGGTCCTTCGGACAGCTTTGACCTGTGTATCAAACTTCGCATCCTTCGACTTGATCTGAAAAGTTCACTGTCATTAAAGTGTGACATTGCACCCAGTCCACGATGTTCTTCTTGTGTGTCCCTCGCTGGAGTTGCTTTCAAAGCTTTGTCCAGTGCCAACAACCTTTGTCGTACTGGTACAGTTTCTTCAAATTCCAAAAAGGAAGCTTCTAAATGATTTAAACCATCAAAGGTGGGCATATTACTTACTTCAGTTCTGATCCAGCGAACTTCCCTGGTTAATCTAGCACATCTCCACGCAGAAAATTCATACATTTTGTTCTGTCAATTCTCTAGTGCTTCTTCTGAATCCGATGAACATGCGTTGTCACTTCGCCAGCTTAAATTCCCATCTGTTGTAGAATTAATGTAATCTTGTTGTCTTGTTGTCAATTTATATATATTCTCTAGTTCATAAGCACAATCTTCTTCTCTAATGGGTTCTATATATCTGTGAGCTTCATTAGGATCAAGAGGTGCAATGACCCTAAGGCCATCACCTTCAAATGTCATTCTTCTTTTCTTTAAGTCAAGCACAGTATAATTGTTAAAATCCCAATCAATTCCTCACAACGCAGGATAAGGACAGTTATCGTCAACTATCTCAATCACCTCGAAGTTTGCAAACATCATTACCCCATCAATGTCCACAGGGACATGCTCCAGTATTCCAAAGGGGCTTACTGCCTATTGATTGGCCATCCTGAGCCTGACAGAGGACTAAATCAACTTGGGTTTTCCCGTGAGTGTCCAAGTCTGCTTCGTCATAACATTGACTTCTGACCCTAAGTCAAGGACCACATAATCTATATCATAATCTCGAATATGAGAATTAAGGTGTAGTTCCTTATCTGTCCTCATCTTTCTAGATACTTGATGTACTACTCTGTTCAGCAAGGGATCTATCCTACCTATCTCATATTGTCTAATCAAAATTTTAGCTCTTGTACAACTCTTTCATCCTTAATCAAATTAATGCAAGTACATAAGAATTCCATGAGCTTGCTTACCTCTTTTCCTTCTCTAGGTGAAGCAGACTGATCGAATGCCAGAGGCATTCTACATTCTCTCACTTATGGATGTGCCTTTGATGAAGAAGCCTGATCTCTTCCAAATTATTTTCTTGCCTCCTCAAATGTTTTCTTTTCTTTCCTTGGATCAAACACTTGTGTATTCTCTACAACTCTTCTGACCCTAGATTCTTCTGTAGTCTTTCATGGGGTCACTCTGTCTTATCCTGTAACAGCGCCTCCTCTAGTGATAATAGCAATTCTAGGATCCTCTCCGCGAGGCTCTACTGAGATTAGTTGTACTTGTTGGTTTCCTCCTCGTCTTTCCTGAAGTTTGTCTAACAACACAAGGCAATCTTCAATAACATGTTCAAATGAGTTGCAGTAGCTACAAGTGGTACAAGGGTTCTGACAGTCCCTTGCCAAATGTCCTGGCTGTGTGCAGTTATAACAAATGATCTGATCTCAACCTCGACCCATGCCTCCTCCTCATCCTCTTCCTCTGAATCCACCACAAGGGTTGAAGTTTCCTCTTCCTGGAGATTTAAACTACGTAGTATTTCCTTCCTATTGTACTTCACCTTGAATCCTATATGTGTCTCTTGATCTTTCATGCAAGAGGTCATAAGCCCTACAGTCCTTCTCATCATGCCCCACAGATTTACAGAATGTGCAGTAGAAATTAGTAGGTGTCTGGACATATTTTTGCATGTAATAACATTCACCAGGGTGATGTCTATTTCTACATACCTCTCACCAGGGTATGGTAACTTGCTTCAAAGGGCTTGGAGCTCCAGAGGCCAAGTACTCATGAAATAGGGGACAGTGCTCCTTATCATGGCCCTCTGATTTGCATCTGATACACCAGATATCTTCTCTTTTATCTTTTCCCTTGTCTTTCTTCATATCTTCGGCCTATAGAGATAAGCTAGTTAGTTGACTCAAAATTTGACTCATTCCTGAGCTAGATTCTCCCATAAGGGTTTATTCTAGTTTCATGGTGATCTCCAATGCCTCAGCCTGCGAAGCGATCTTCTGTTGCATCAGAGGGACTCTGATGTGTGGCAAGAGGGCAACAATGAACCATTCCTTATTTTGTTCGTCTGGAATCTGAAAACTCAAATGGCATGTCAAGGTCTTAAACCTCTGATCAAACGCCCACATCGGTTCAGCTACTCTCTGCTTGATTTCTTTCAGTTATGTAATGCACTGTTACTCCGACTTGGGTTTCTTGAATTCAACAATCAATGCAGTCTTAATGACATTCAGTGGTTTAGGTTATGCAACTCCTTGGACAAATTTCATTCACCAGCTCAGTGCACAGTCTCTTAGGGTAGTACTAAACTGAGCTCTCTTAACTGCTTCATCACTGACTTTCTTAATACTCCATACAGCTTTGCATAAGAACCAATGTTGATCAAGATCTTCAAATCAGTCTCCCCTAAAGGTGGGTAACCTCATCTAATCTGCCATAGATCTTCCTAGGTTTCTTAACTGAGTATGTACTGAACTACTGGTAATAGTGATCTGAGTGCTCTGATAACTCTGACTACTATGGTTACTTAATGTTGTTAAAACAACAGGAGGAGTAATAGTACTTAATTCGACAGTCTGCGCAGTTCCTGAATTTTTTGTTCTTCCCAATGAGGTTTTGTAGTCTTCTCTTCCTTTGTCCTAGCGGACCCCGAATGTTCCTCAATCAATAACTCTTCTTCTTCTCCACTGTATAACCCTTTGTCTTGTGCCAGTGTCTCATGGCTTTGCTCAAACAGGTTCACCAAAGGAACCTCTCTAAAGGTCCTCCCACTGCACGTATGGCTAACCTTTGTGTCGTTGTCGTTGTCTGAGTTCTTGAACATTATATTTTCAATCCGATCAATTATTGTATCTTCAAGATGTTCTTCTCATGCAATAGCATCTTGATCTTCAACTTCAAAAAGTGTAAAAATTTTCTTCTAGGTCCCTTAAAGAAATATTTCTCTGCTTAGCTATACGACTCAACTATGTCAATGGAAAACTCGGTGATGTACCCTCCAATAGTACTATCGAACCAGTGATCTACTGCTCTTGATACAGCGTTATCAACTCTCTTGACCTTCTTTATCAGCGTCGGCGTCCAAACCATAGGTGGTCTAGATCTGATCTCAAACTGGGTATCTACTAATTTGGCCAACCACTCGTATAGCTCCTTATGAATTCCTCCAAAGAAAATCTTGTGTATATCAGTAAAGATATACCTTCCCAACCAATCCTTTGTACTAATATTAGGGTTCTTATTATGGTCTTCAGTGAAGTCCTTTTCTTTCTCTTTTATCCACTTTTGAATTTCTGTCTTCAATGGGAACCACCTTGACATTCCCTCAAGAAGATCCTGGTCCTGGCAATGGAACCATTTGTTGGCACAGGGGAAGACCCAGGGTTCATCTCTAACAGAGCACCAACAAGCCCTAACTATTGGCCCTTTCGGCAACACCTGCGAAGTAGATGCAGTCTCACCCGAAGTAGCAATAAGGAGTTGTAGGACACAGGTGTCTACAACCAGAGGAAATGTAAGTGGATCCAAGGAAACAACACACAACAACCTAGTTATTCTTTATCTCCTTTAAGCCTACTGCGCGAGCTATATCTCAGATATAACACAATGATGCAATAACAGAATAACATAATAACAGAAGTAACAACACAACATCAACCACAGAGACACAAAATATACGTGGTTCACCCTCTCCATAGGGCTACGTCCACAGAACTGTGTTTCTTGATATTATATGAAAACATACAGTTATATATGCGCTCTTAGCTTGTAGATCTCTGTCTCCTTCTCTTCTCCTCTCCCCTCCTTGCGCACCCAGCTGTAGGGTTGATCTTCGCACCCAGCTAAAGATATTATAATACCAGAAGGCTCTCACGCTCAGCACTTCTCTCTCACACAGCAATAATCACTCACTCACAACAATAATGATGAACTCTCAACCAACTTAGCACCAACCCATCCCAGGTCCTCTAGACCTTTATTTATACATTACAATAACTCTCCGACAACCTTAGGCTGAAACCTAGGTTTCAAAACCCTAGGTCAACCTGATCCACATTTTCAAGGCTTCGCCAGCCTGTCTTTCCTTCTTTCCCGCGAGGTGCTCCAAAGCATCCAATGGTGGATTTTTTCACTTGTTGAGTTGTCCATGATCCATCCTCCTTGCTGATTTGTTCTCTTCAATCTCCTCATCCAATGGCTTTCTTTCTCTTACTTCTCTCCTTCTTTTCTGCTCCTTTGGCCACTTCGACCCATTCTCAGTCAATGTGTCTTCCGCGCAGTTCGCACTTCTTCTTTCCTTTTCCTTTTTCTTCGCTTTCTTTCCTAATCTATACCCAAGGGCCAACAACCTCCTCAATAGAAAGTTGTATTATGACCACCCAATCTTATTCATCAAGATGAAAAAAAGGACAACCCCGTGAATTTGACCATTTCTTTGAGATAGGAAGGAGAAAAGCAGTCTTAGAAAGTCTTTAGCCAAGGCTTCAAAGATCTTTATATTATTTTGAGACTAAGTAACAATTTTATCGGTATTTTTTCCTCCCGAGCAATCTATAATGACTTCTTCCAATGGTTCTGGTAGTACTAGCAAACCTACTTCATCACAAGCTTCTTCTTCTGCCTTGATTGGAAGCATGTATAGTCATTTTAATCATGTCCAATCAGCCACAAATCCTTGAAAATTTATCAAACAATACAGTTTATTCCAATTTGAAGAGGATGCAAATACTACTATGTGGCATGTGTCCTCTCCTTTAGATCTGACTCCAACTACTGCTCCTCTTCCAAATTTTAAAGACCATTTGTCTAAATTTTCTGGCAATGGAACTATTTCAGTTAATGAGAATCTAGTTGTTTTTTCAAATGCATGTCACAATATTGGAGCAAATGAAAATGATATATGCATGAGACTATTTGTTAATTATTTGGAAGGAAAGGTTGTTGTTAATTTCTTTGAATTATCGCCTAAGATATTTATGACTTGGGATGAATTATCTTGTTAGTTTAAATCAACATATGGACAATCTCAAAGTCCAACGGATTTGTTGAAAGATTATAATAATCTTGTTTATAATAAACGTGAAGCCATCAAATCTTTTAATTTATGTTTCACTAAATTATACAATCAGATTCCATAAATCATTAGGTCACACAATCAAGCTTCCTTAATGCATTATTATAATGCACTACCTTCTACTTATCACCATAGGTTAGAAGAAAAGAATGTTAACAGCCTGGGATTTGCAGTACAAACTTGTCTAGAGTTTGAGAAGTAGTTGACAAGAACATGACTTCCTGTTGAAAATTATGTCAAACAAACTGACATGAAAACTATGTTACAACTCATATAGGATATGAGCAGTAGAATGATTGCTTTCAAAAGAAAATGGGTGACTTCTACTTCTGTTGAAACCTCCACCCAAGTTGCCTTAATAAACCAAACTCTTAGTTTTCAACCCAAGACTATTCTCTCAAGAACTTGGTGTAATTTCTGTGAGGAGAATCATGATGAGGATACTTGTGAGATCAAAAGGAATGCAAGAGAACAAATCTTTGGTAAAAGATCTGATACAACAATTGTTTCCTTAGATTGGGCTCGGGAAGAGGATGTGATGATGGTTGATACTCGAAATAAATCCTATCAGAACAAGGGAAAAGGTGGTCCTCCTAAAACTATTTTCACTTCTAGTACATCCTCTCATCAAACTAATACTCAGATCACAAAGGGTACTCAGAGTCCAGAGGTTTCAACCCCATATTCTTCATTTAAATAAAAATATCTTGAGATAATTGGCTATAATCAAAATTGATGCATCTTTATTAGACATGGCGACTGTCCCTGAGCAACAAAATCATTTGAAAGATTTTATGGAAGGCAAATCTTCTGCTATTGCCAGTTTGAATTAAGAACGGAATGAAGAAGAAATGCATATAAATAAAGTAGGTGTATATAATCCTAGAAATTATGTAAAATAACATCATTTTTATGTTTATGTAAATATTATGGATAAGATTGCACATTGTTATCTAATTTATGGGGGATCTGGCCCCAATGTTATGTCTAATATTATCATGGAAGAGATAGGTCTTTCATGCACTAATGAAAACTCAAAGAGTATGTTATCTTACAATAGTCAGCACCAAGCCACTATTGGTGAAATCAAAGATGTAACTTTGGTTTTGTGTGCTCATCCTGAGATAAGGACCACTTGTATTATTCAAGTAATTGATATGTCAGTTAGCAAGTATTTTGTTATCTTAAGAAGAGACTCACAAGAATTAATCAGTGGATACATTTCACTGGATGGAACACACATGTCCCTTCCCAAAAATGAAAAGAATATCATTGTTCTTCGAGAGGGATAAATCTCACCATACATTGAAAGAGTTCCTCAACTACATGTTAATTACATTGAAGAGGATATAGGTGTGTACTCAATTTTTTCTAGAGGAAGATAATGATTCTATTGCATAGCTTCCTAACCCTGAAGATGGTATGTGGCACATGCACTTTAATGGTGCATGCTCAAGTGAAGGTAATGGAGTTGGCATAGTATCGTATTCACCTGTAGGAAAAATTCACAATTTCTCTTACATATTAGAATTTGCATGTACAAATAAAGTAATAGAATTTGAGGCATTGATTCTTAAAATATAGAATGAAGTGGATCTGGTGGTCCACTTCATGAGAACATCATAAATACATAACATAATTCCATATATCCATAATAAATAATCTTTTATTTATTATTCATTTTACATACTTACTTGACATCATATGAAATACAATATGTGTATATAAATACACATGGGGAATGAAAAGTCATGTTCTTTCTAAAGGTCTTGACTTATCATTGACTTATGATTTACATTATAATGCCTATTTACATAATAACAAACCTATAACATATTTTTAATAATAATAAATGTAATATACTAGGTATATTATAGAGAATGCATTCAATTTTGGTTGTTATCATATTTATGTATTTGAGGATTCAAAACTTATTGTCAATCTGGTTATAAGAATTTATACCACGTCTAATAAATTTATAAAATGGTATATTACACAAGAGGTTTAATGATTAATATCTAATCTTCTATCTTTCAAAATTACTCATATCAGGAGAGATCTGAACTATATGGATAATAGGCTAGCTATTTTTGTAGCCAACCCAAAGAGATTATATCTCTAGAAGGAAACAAATTTCCAAAGGGGTTGACTCCTCTAGAAATTCCATTCTCTTTTGGTGATGTAGGCAACAAAAAGGAAAACAAAGAGGAGGAATAAAAAAGAAAGATAGAAAGTACCATTTCCGTGAACATTGGGACTCATGAAAATCCAAAGGATTTAAATATTGGAGTTTAATGTTCAGAGAAAGAAAAGCAGAAATTTACAGATACTTTTCGTGAATTTAAAGATGTCTTTACATGGTCTTATGAGGATTTACATGGTTTTGATCCTAGTATAATTCAGCATGCAATTCCTATTAAGGAAGAAGCAAAACCGATAAGGCAAAGACATAGACCAATCAATCTTGCACTAGAAACAATAATTACGGAAGAGATTGAAAAGATTATAAATTTCCATATAATCTTTCTTGTTAAGTATTCAAAATGGGACCTAACCTTGTCCCGATATGGAAAAAGAACAGAGGCATAAGTTTATGTGTTGATTTCCATGCCTTGAACAAGACAAGTTTTAAGGATCATTTTCCTCTCCTAACATGGAACTTGTTTTACAGCAAGTGGCAGAATCTCAAATGATGTCACTTCTTGATGGTTTTTCAGAATATAATCAAATCCATGTCAAGAGGATTGATAAGTATAAAACTACCTTTACCACATGATGTGGCACCTTCTCTTATGAACGAATGTCTTTTGGTTTAATTAATGCAGGTGCTACTTTTCAAAGAGCTACGTTTATTCAAAAAAACGAGAAGATCATTTTGATCATTAAAACAAGTTTTTCTTCAGTACAGAATCCCACAAAATCTATTTTCAGTGTCACTACAGGAAAACTCCTCGAACATATTGTATCTGACTCAGGAACCAATATTGATCCAAAGAGGGTTGTTGCAATTCAGAACCTTCAAGCCCCATCCTCTAAGAAGGAAATCCAATCATTCATGGATAAGATTAATTATGTGTTAAGATTCATTCTTGATTTTGCTAGAAAAGAAAAACCTATACATAATATGTTAAAGCAAGGTCGATCTTTTTCTTGGAATGATGATACTGCAAAATCTTTCGTAGAAATCAAAAAAGAAATTATTTCTCCACTAGTTTTGGCAAAGCCTGACTTGAAAAAGATTGTATCATATACATAAATGCCACTAAAGAAGCAATATATGTCATTCTTCTTCAGAAATATGATCAAAACAACGAGCGGCCAATAGCTTACATGAGTCATAGTTTATTTGATTATAGATTCAAATATACTTTAATTTAAAAACACACTTTTTCTCTTGTTAAATCTATTGAAAAATTCTGTCATTTTATCTTAGGAAAACATACTCAGGTAAAAATCCATGTACCTACAATTAAATTTTTTCTTTCACAAACACACTTATCTGGAAAGATTGCACATTGGCTTGCCAAGATTCAGGAACACGATTTCACGATCACAACTTCCAATACAATTAAGGGGCGTGATCTAGCCTTACACATGGCTCAACACCCTGAATGAGGTCTTTCTTCTGAAAACAATGAGGATGCTTTGTTTGCATTATTTCTAATTGAATATGGAAATCTCGATTTAGCAACACATCCCCAGTATTGGGATATAATTTACTATTTTCAATATGAGAGATGTCTTGATAATCTTGAATATCATAAATGTAGAAGGACTCGACTTGAGGCCTCTAAATATCTAATCTTGAATACTTCACTCTTCCACGGGACTACTAACGGACTATTTTTACATTGTGTTGACGATACAGTAGCCCTAAAGATCTTGAAGGATAGGTCAATATATTCCAATATTCACATTGGTGGGCATTTTGTTGTCAAATCCACTGCTCACAAAGTTTTAAGAACTGGTTACTATTGGCCTTCATTTTTTAGAGATTCATAGAAGTTTGTACAAGCTTGTATTGAATGCCAAAAGTACGTTGGTAGAGAAAAGTTCTATGTTATGCCTTTACAACCTGTTTTACCTAACTTTCCTTTTTCTAAATGGGGATTGGACTTCATAGGACCAATCAATCCCTCATCTTCTGCTGGTCACATTTTTATCTTGACTGCAACAGACTACTTCACAAAGTGGACTAAAGCAATTCGTATTAAACATACACAAGATGAGTTAATTATCTCCTTTTTAGAATCAAATATCTTTTCTCATTTTGGTCTTCCAATCAAAATTATTTAGATAATGGACCAACATTTATATTTGGAAAATTGACCCATTTTATCAATAAATTTGGGGTGAAGTACTTCACTTCATCAACATATTACCCACGAGGAAATGGGCAAGCTGAATCAATGAATAAGAATATGGTCAAAATTCTCAAAAATATCTTTAACGATAAGCCTCGCCAGTGGCATACTTTACTGACTTATGCATTATGGAAAGATCATACCACCACGAAAACCAGTACCGTCCATACTTCTTTTCAGTTATTATATGGCCAAGAAGCAATCATTCATGTGGAACTTGAATTAACTTCCCTTAGACTAGCATTACATATAGAAGAGTTGAACTCTACTGATATCCCTCAAAGATTAGATGGTTTGTTAGCTTTAGAAGAACAAAGAAGTTATGCTCTTGACAATCTTAAAATGAGACAACATATTGTTAAGAAATATTTTTATAAGAGGGATAAATCAGTTACTTGTGCAGCTGATGAAAAAGTTCTATTATGGGATTTTGCTCATGCTGATAAACGTAAGCATTCTAAGTTTCAGAAGTTATGGTTAGGTCCTAACATAATTGCCTTTGTTGTTGGAAACAACTCTTATTTACTAAAATGCATAGACGGGTGATTATTTTCTTACATGACTAGTGGTTCACATATGAAACATTATGTTGAACTTGGTTGATTTTATTGTTTTCATTTACAATGTTTCTTGTATATATTTTATTTTCAGTTTGTACAACATTTGTTTTTCTTATTTTTGACTTTTGTTTTCCTCTTCTTTTATTTTGATTTTCGTTAAAAGTTGGATCATTCAAGTTACATTTATGCTCATTGGTTTGCAAAACTTTGATTAATTTGTCTTGACAAAAATGAAAGAGTACAAACAACAAAGATAAATGAATTATCATTTTGTCTGCAATACTATTTGTTTAGTATTCGTCGAACTTGATAGATTTCCTTGTTGAAATCTGATGATCACAACTCTTCCTTATATTCTTCTTTCCCATTCTACCCCTCCATGAGTGTTTTTGAAGAGAATGTTTTAAATCTTGAAGAAAATTTTGTTAAATTTCCAGAGGAGAAGAAACAATCAACAAATATAAATTCAAAAGTTCAAAAAAGCAAAACTTGATATTTTGAGTTCTAGTCTATTGGAAATAGACTACCCTGTGGAGTTGTTATGTGTTGACTCAAAATTCATCGCATATTATAAATTCTTGCAAATTATTGCAAAGCATATATATATTTATTATGAAATAATAATAGGTGGCGTCCCCTAAGAGAAAACACACTAAAGTGACTATTTTCATACATAACATTTCCCTAAGCATGTTGGCGTGATATTATTTTAGTTATGTTGTTTCAAAGCAATAAAATATTGATCCAAAGTTCTTGTGGTGTTTATCAATATACATGTTTGGATGATGCAAAATGTTTGTTTGCATTTGAGTATGGTGTATGACCATTTGTGAAAACATCAAGTTACAGTAACTCTATTAAGCTCTTATCACCATGGCAACATTAATCTGGCACTCATGAAATAAAAGGGCATGTTGTGTTCCTATGATTATATGCATAATGGAAATCAACGTCATTTCCTATACTATGACATTCAAAGCATGTTAAGTTTATAGACTTGAAAATTATAAGCTTTTAAAGGATTATTTGGTATATGGTTTCCTTTTGGGATACACATGGATATGATATTTTTCATATGGCAATGAATTCAAGCCATATAAAGTTGAAGTTTTGGTTTTATATACATATATAAAGAAATGGTATTTGGCATATAATATTTAACAAAGGGAAATACTACCGAAGCATGGAAAGGTTTGAAGTTTTGGTTTATAAACTCCATGATATGGCATTTGGTATATATGAAAAAAGGTCATTCAATACGTATGTTGTTCAAGGCATATAATTTTTTTGGCATGATACATATTATTATAACTATTCACAGAGGTCATGATTTGACGCATTGAACTTGGATTTGAATGCAAACATAGATATCATAGGGTACAAGCTTGAAGTGATATGTTGGAGGTAACATTTATTGGAAAATGATAGGAGTTTTGAGGTTGACATAACGCGTGGCATAAGTTATATGGTTTATATGAATTTTTTTATCAAGGTTTAAATGTTAATATGAAATAACGTGATGCAATGCGTTGAGTTGGCATATGCATATGGTATGAAGTTTGAATATCAACATGATGGGTTGGTCATGCATTGAATGGAAAGGACGTGGGCATTAACTCACATAGTCTCGTGTTTTACCACCTCATGTTGCTTGAGGTTTTGGTCATTTTGTTTGAGTTTGGTCTGTAGAAGAAGAGATTAACCTCGACCTTGGAAACCCTCCTTTTGTTGGTTGCAACAACCGTTTTGGCCTCCATTACTGGTATATAAGCACTTTTCAACGAGATATGTACTCACCACTCTATGAAACATCTCTTGCAGATTTTTTGTATGTTAACGAGGTAGTAATGGATTTGAATTTAACTAGTAATTAGTGTGTATGTTAATTTTCTCTAATTTGTCGCTCACTAAAATGGAATTTCTAAAATGTTGTTCAAGGGTTTACTTGTAAAATAAAAAATGTGTGTATACCCTCTATTGTCACTTCTCCCAAATTCATACTTTCATTTTCCATTTTCCTGAAAGATTTGCTTTGTGGAAGAAAAATGAATGATGGGACAAACTCATGTCTATTATATGATGAATATGTGCCAAGTCTTGACCTGGGTTTGAATTTAAATCATATAGTGTATCCATTGTTGATATGCTAATATGACCAACATTAAAAAAAATATTCTTCATTTATTTATCTTGTTGAGTCTTGGTTATTGGTTGAACCCATGTCTGCATAATGGATAAATTTTGGCTTCAGTTCGAATTTGGATACATTTTGTTCACCATTGAAATCTTTTTGTGACTAGCATTTATATTACTCGAACCCATTTCATATTTTCTAAGTTTGCTACATGGGTTTGAACCTGGACTTATAAGTGTTTGTTTCAAAGAAGAATGAGAATATCGTAATAATAGATTGCTCTATTACATGGGTTTGAATGTTGGTCATATGTATTAAATGGTTATTTGGGAATATAGTTCTGATGGGGGTAATGTTTTTACATCCACGCCATGCCTCAAGCTTGGATTCGAGCTCATAGTTATGATAGAGTATGGCTCAATTTTTATTTTTTTGGTTTGTTACAGATTCATGCACATCTTGTGCTCCGCCCAGCCATTGTTCTTGGTTAAAAAATATAAGGTTGTGTGCCCTTTAATTCTCCAAGTGGCTACAACACTAACTTATTATTCTCCTTATCTACCTGAATACCCTATGTTGCTCGAGTTCTAACCTTGCTAGTATCTACGAGGTTTTTTTTTTACGTTTTTTTGGTTATTTGAGTTTGTTTCCTCATTCATTTTAGGGCTTTGGTATGGTCAAGCTCTTGGGTAACTCGTCAGAGTTGGGGTCATTTAGTTCGTGGAAAACAAATACTTTTAGCTTGATTCTTACTTTGTTAAAGATTGAGGTTACACCATGTGACTATAATATAAAGTTGAATTTGATACCATACTTTGCAACAGTCCTAAATAGCCACAAATTTGAAAGTTGGGTTTGCATTAAAGAAATATTGGTCGAGTTTATTGCTAGATGGCCATTCAAATAGTTTAAAATTATAAAGTCAGAAGATCAAATACATGTTTGGCAATAAGGATAAAAGGTTTAATATATAAATGAAAGGATTATCTTTTACATAAAATGGGAATTTTCCCCACATTATTTATCATTTTTCAAGAACTATTCCCTGCTTCTCCCAAATCACATTTCATTTTTCCATGTCATTATTCCCCATGTTTATGTAATTCATCAAGATAAACCTTTAAAAAGGATCTATTAGAAAAATGATTTATGAAAGAAAACCTATATATGACATTGGTATTAACCTATATATGACATTGGTATTGTTTCTAGTCAAAAGGATGATGTATGTACAATTTGTTATTTGATTTGGATGTTAGTATTATACAATTTGGAAGTATAGTGTGGATTAAAAGAAATAATCTGGGAATACATGAATGTTTTGAAAATGTCTTATGAATGTTTTGAAAGGAAATTTACACAGATTGTTAGATTTACAATGGAGAATGATACATTTGATTATTTATAGATGATGAACATGAATTCTTCATGCATTCATGTCATTTTATAACATTTTTCGCTAATTACAATTTCTTTTTCATTGTTCCCCTGTCATTTATTCTTTCATTTTTCACTCATTTCCCTTGTTCAAAGAGATAATAGACTATTCATATGAATAATTTTGAAAAAAANATGCATTCATGTCATTTTATAACATTTTTCGCTAATTACAATTTCTTTTTCATTGTTCCCCTGTCATTTATTCTTTCATTTTTCACTCATTTCCCTTGTTCAAAGAGATAATAGACTATTCATATGAATAATTTTGAAAAAAAGTGTATATATCATATTTTTGAACAACAAATAATGAAAGGGTTTCCTATCAAATATGGTTTATCTTCCCTATTTTCCTTCATTACCACTCATTGTTCCCTTGCATGATTGAAGTGCTTTGTCTTTTTCAAATATATAGCTATGTCATTTCAAGTAAAATTGTATTAGATGTTTGATATGTTGTGTCTTGTATTACTAATTGGAATGATGATGCATATAAATGAGCTTTTTTCAGTCATGAAAGTAACCACAGTGGAAACAGAGGTAATAGGGGTAGAAGAGGAAGAGGGCCCAATGTGTTTGGGCAGCAGGGAAGAAATAAGAAGATGAGATTCTCAATGCATTTTGATGCAGACTCTGAAGAGTTCAATTAGCTACTACAAGTCGGCTACCTGAACCTTGTTGGACATCTTGCCTCACCACCTCCTCAAGATCCTCCTAATCCTCCTCTACAATCACATATGAGTATTGTTGATTTCCCTGAACCTCCTATGCAGCCAACAAACGATGTCTAGGAAAATATTCTTGCAAAACATCCTTTTGGAATAGCTCCTTGGCTTGATAACCCATTGCCACCACCTCCTCCTTTGCATTCAATGCATCATGTTTCATCTTCTGCTTTTATTTCCTAGTCAGTTCAAGTCCCTAGAAACTACAAAGTACGTCCCATTGAACACCAACTAGACAAAGGAAAAAAAACTTGCTAATTCACCAAGCTCTGAGTCATATGAATCCTCATCCATATAGTCAAAACAACCTTAAGCCCAAGTAGAAAGTAGGGAGAGAAAAATTACTTTCAATTATATGCACCTTGAGATTGAGAAATTGGAAGAAAATAAGTATATTGATAAAGACTTACTTAAGCACAGGGTTGTTCTCTTGGAAGGAAGTAAGCAAAGAGAGACAACATGAAAAAAAATAATGTTATTTCTGATTTATTTAAATTTGTATGAAGACATTCCCTTTTTTATACGTTATGCATATTTTGGACAATAGACACGTGACATTATTTTTGAAAACTATTAATATCATACCATTTGGAGTTTTTGGGGAGGTACAAGTGTTTGTTGATATGGCATGTTTATATTGGTTACTTTTTGGTATATTTTATGATGTTGATATATACATGATATTTAATTATATTTTGGAGTTACAAAGAAAATGTCGGAAATAAAGGGATAAAGACTTAGTGGGACCCCACCTATTATTTATTACTTATTTACCTTCATTATAATCAAAAGTTGTCATCTCCTAACTAAAGTTATTTAACTTTTTAAACAAAAAGTTAGTTGATGTCTCAAAATATTTTTTGAAGACATAAAAGGAAAGCAATACAAATGAAGAACATGAGAAAATAGAGAGAAATACTTATGATAAGGTTTTCTCTTGCCTCAAGTGAGAATATATGTTCATTCATTCCATTCTGAATTATCTTAGAACTAAGTTATCTTGTTGATCGCAGGGTTATTCTAAAGGTGGCGAAGAAAGGACTAGGAAGCATTTATTATTGGCATGCTCCAAAAGTCATTCATTCTTCTTGAAAGTTTGTTTAGTCTTAATTGGAAGTTCTAAATTGAAGGACATGATGATTAATGTTAGTTTTTCATAGTCAAGACCGTGATGCACTTGTAGCTTGGATTGATCCAGTTCAATTTCCAGTTCTAGTCTTCTTCTTTTGAGACACTAGTTGTCTATGTATGAGTCAAATAACATCTTATACTTCTAAGTCTAATTTGGATCCAAACCCTCACAGGGGTTTGAAAATATAAACTCGGTTGTAACTCAGGTTGATATTAATAAAGTTATATGTTGATTTCTTCTCATTTATGAGACTTGTTGTACGTTGATTTTCATATTTATGTTATCTTGCATTTACTTATTTCAGATATTTTATAAATTCATTTGTAAGTACATGTTTGAATATTTCTATAATAGCATCATATCTAAGAATCTAATTCATGAGGTTTGATTGATATTTTTGATAAGCTATAAGTCGAGGGTGATAATCCCATCTATCTCACCTAGCCTAGTGAGATTCAAAAATGCTTGAGTGAGGATTTTTTCATTCCTCGTATCTACACTTCCCTACCACCGTATATTTTCAAACAATACTTACCAACGTTTTGTAAATTGTTGTAATACATTCCCAAAGCATAGCAATATTTCCAATCAAATCTCCAACAAACTACACATGAAAGCTCTGCAATAGCCCATGAAAACAAGAAGGTACACATCAGTGGATAATGACAACACCTTATTAGTAGATAAAGATAACAACTCATAAGAAGGTGGTTTCGGACTTTGTGATTGTCTAGGGAGTCACAATCTAACATCCCCTCCCCTCCTCAATCACAAGTCTGAATAGTTATACCAATAAGAGGATAATAGCTAGTGAATAAATTAGTATCATCTTCTATCTTCAATTTGAAACTTTTGAACTCAGCTTCGACAAAGATATGATTGAAAAACCACTAATATGGATGTTGAATGATTTATCTAAAATGAACTTTGAAAGAGAGTATAATTTCTGAAAGTGAACAACTACAATGTCTAAACATTCCTTGATTATTTGATCATTTGCCAAGTAATTTGGCTAGAAGAAACTGATGTCTTCTATTATTTGATGAAACAAATAGGACCACCATTACATTATCAGTGAATGAATAGGATCACCAAAGTTCTCTCTGAATTTAGATATAATTAGGTGCCAATCAACATCCAAATGAATAGTTGAGGAGACCAGTTTCCAAGCTAGAATTCTCGAATGTTGATTGATTTTTGTGATTAATAGGACTTTGAAACTTGAAGATTGACTATCATCATTGATATCCCCCCCTGTCAGATGTAAGGTGAGAAGATTATTTAATGGATACAAGCTTGATCTTTTCAATCCTCATGTTCTTCAATTGTATCTAGTGGTTTTTTGGTTGACCACTAACCATTTTGACTTGATTAATATGGTGGTTTTGGTTGACCATTAACCATTTTCACTTGATACCATGTATCTAATGGTTTTTTTTTACCATTATCCATTTTGATTCCATCAATGTACTTCCCCCCTTGAGGTGCAAGTGAGTACCATTTTATCAATGTAACCAATTTTCAATTTTATGAATGGGCTCCAATCATGCCCCAAATCATCATCTGTAACAATTGTTTGAAGTTTATCTGGGTTTTTAGCTTCTTTATGCAAATATGTCTTTACCTATTTCTGAACTTGATGGTAATACTTATGCAACTTCTTGACTTGTTGATTTCATCACCAAAAAATGATCCAGCAATAATTAACTGTGTTTTTATCCTTCTTCTTCTTCCGACATTTATCTAAAAATGATTTGTCTTCCCACAATAAAGAAAAGAATGAAGATCAAAACATTGATTCTCCATGTGACCAACTCAATGGAAATGTCAACACTTAGCATTTTGATGTTGAATTGCAACAAGCAAAGTGGAATCTCTTTGAAGGAATCATGCACTTTGGAAGTGGAATGGTCTAGAATAGTTAGGAATATGAAAGGTAACGTCTTTATCATATTCGAGTCATGTTCTTTGTTTTTTGTTGTGGATTTATTCCCAAGGTCTAATGATAGGCATGGAAAGATTATTTTATATTTGTGTAATTGATTTATTGCATGTTGCTACACCATTGAAAGGGTTTCATCAATGAACTCTTGGAATTTAGGTTCATGTATAACTTCATCTTCATCTGAATCTTCATCTGTAGTTTCATTACTATGTTGATATTGTGTTGACCACTGATTGAAAACTGGAATTTGAAATTGATGGACATCAAATTTGAATAAGGGATTGTTTTGAATAAAGACTAGTTTAGAATGTCGTAGAAGTTGTTGATTTTTGAGTTGTATTTCATCATGTTGAAGTTATGACTTAGTCTAAAGAAGTTCAACTTTGGCTTGTGAAACTTGCAAATAAGTAAGAATTGATTGAAGAGTTCTTTTGTTGATTACAATTATGGTGTCTACAACAGTGGGTATTAGAGTGTTCAGTGACTCTAATCATTCTTGACTTTGAGACATTTGAGAGATTGAATGAGGCCTCTTTGTGTAGGTAGGTCTTGGTATAAAAGTGTGATCAACTTGACAAAAAATAGGGCTTCTTTCCCACCATTTGATAATAAGACCCAACAATTTCAATTTAGACTCAAAAATTTAAGGGTGTTGAGTTCAACCGAGAATGCACTCGACAAATACAATGCAATTCAACTTATTTTTTATTTGACACTTACAAAAAAAGAACTATTACAAGTACCAAATGTTGAGTATTGAAATTAATGTTGGTGTAGATTTGTCGTTGAATGTTGATGTGATTGACAACTTGATTGCTTGAAGATG
>ML805399.1:0-16299 GCA_009831015.1 Picea engelmannii | reverse complement strand
GGGCATCCATCATGTGTAGGCTCTGGGTCTGTAATATTGGGTTCCTTCCCATCATTTCCTTGTTCTAGATCTGGAGGCTATACTGCCTCACAGATGGCTAAGGCCAACCAAGAGTAATTTCATTCTACTGTGGAGGGTCTGGGTTGGGGCAACTTTTTCTTCGATCTCTCACTGCCCGTCTATCTTGATGGCGAGCACGACCTTCAGAGTTCTGGGACTGGCGAGAGCAGGCCGAGAGGGCCGGCAAATGTATCCTTCTTATTCAACTTTATGATGTTAAATGTGACGTAAAGGGAGCAACATTTTTCAGTGGCTTTAATTTAGTCAAAGTGGGTTAAATTTCAAATTTTGAAGTTTATAATTTAGTCTTATTTTARWTTTAAATCATTAKTTTATCAATTTTCAAATCTAATTAATAATATAAAAAACATTAAAAAGTTTTACCTTTTTTTATTTTATTTTACAATTTATATAATTTAATCTTATTTAGTTTTAAATCATTATTTTTATTATGAATTTTCAAATTCACCAAAGGTAGGGATTATCGTTGCCTTGCAACACTTGTTTTATTACCCTTTAAATATGTTATAGGCTAGGAATAATACCCTAAAGGCTGAAAAAAAACATCTCCTAATGCACATTTATTCAATGTTTGTATTCTCGAATTACCTTGTATATTTGGTTAAATAAAAGTGAAATATATACTCTTATCGTTTATATTTTAAATTTAATTATAAAGTAAAAATTCACATAACATAAATCGAAAAAACTTTAAATTTAAGATAATTTTTAAAATTTATATTAAAAATCATTTTAAAAAAAATCTAACAATATGATAATATAATCAACATCCTTCTACAAAATCGCATACATGTCAATATATAAAATTATCATTTATATTTTAAATTTAATCATAAAATTAAAAATTCACGTAACATAAATCCAAAAAAAATCAAAATTAAGTTAATTTTTAAAATATATATATATATATATATATATATATATATATATATATATATATATATATAACGATTTTCCATTATATTTATTATTACACAAATTTAATATTTCAAATTATATTATTATTTATTATAAATAATAATTTTAAAAATTAATGTATATTATAAATATTATTTATATGACAATAATAATAATAATAATCTATTTTTAAGGTCACGGCCAAGCCAGCACATCAAATTGGTGTATGAGACCCCCTTGTTTGTGGGACAAGGGACCCCCTCCGCCCATCGATTTGACTGGTAAAGTCTACGGAGGTATACATACCCTACCCCCCTCTGGATTTGAACTTGTGACCTCTTAAGAGGAAACACATATTCTTAACCATTAGGCTCACTCAGACGGTATATACCTCAATATGTTTTACTTGTATAAATTTTATATATCTCAAATTATATTATTATTTATTATAAATATTATTTTTTAAAATCAATATATATTATAAATATTAATTATATGGCAATATCTTTTATCAAATTGATTTGTAAAAGTGCTTCTTATATAATAATGTTAATTTTATTAAAATATATATATAATATTTCTATATGTTTATTACTTGCTTATGTAAATATTTTATATGAATTGATTTGTTTGTAATTTTAAGTATATTATTTATTGTACTGCTTGAAGATAGTATATAGCAATGAGTTAGCATTGACTTTCATATTAGTTTTGTGTTGACTTGAAAAATTTATATCAATTTAAATGTTTAACATAACAATTAAAAAAAAAAAAAATTTAAAAACAAAAATAGTATTTTTTTAACTTTTTATTGGTCAATAACTTGATAGTGTTATTGTAGCCTTCACGTAATTCGAAACCTTAAATTAATGAGAAAAGACAAGACCACAAAAAAACTAATATAATGTAATGCAATATAATGTAATATTGTATTATAATATATGTTAAAATCTAATATTGTATTGTTTTTTCAAATGAGGTAAAAATTTAAATTTTAAATATCAATTTTTTTACACTTATTAAAATTTTAATAATTTTACATTTCTTCATATTTTTTTAATTTTTTAATTTCAATAATTTTACATTTATTAATATTTTTTTAATCTTTCAATTTCAATAATTTTACATTTATTAACATTTTTTAATCTTTTAGTATAATTTTATAGAAATTTGTATGTAGTAATTTTTAAACTTTTAAGTCATAGTTTAAAATATAAGAAACATTGAGATGTTTTTACTTTTTTAATTATTATAAAGATCATGGGAAGTAAAGATTTGCATTTTTTTCGAATGATTAAGGAAATGTCTGAATATTATTTATATAAGCCGTGCAGACACTAACAAGTAAAGTTTTCGGAGGCAGTACATGCAGCATGCTGCCCTTGTTAATATGGATATGATTGATATGTGAAATTTTACATAAGTGGATTTTACCTACGTCCATGTGCTATTAGGAGAATGAGCTCCCATGATTTTTGACATGGGTTGAGATTTCATATCAAGAGTACTTTAGTTGGTGGTAGGTGTTATGATGTTAGGAGTGAGGGGAGGTTAGGCGATAATTTTATAGTTGGATGGAGTGGTGTTGGATTAATTGTGACATAATATTATTTTATTAGATAAATTGTGGGATAGTATTATTTTTCATTTTGAAGAAATTATTTTTTTCAAAGTATTTTTATTTAAGTGTTAATAAGATACACAAAGGATTAGACTTTTTAGGATGCTCAGGGTATCACTTTATTCATCTAACAAGTCCAAAAAAATTATATGTTTATTGATTTATTCTGGAAGGTAAACTAGGTTGGCTTTCAAAAAAAGACTTTTATAGGTTAGTACTAAAAAAAGTATTAGGAATTCTAAGTAATTGAAAGACAAGAACCCTAGAGAGACTAGAAATAGAAGCATATGTAGTTGAACAAAAGCAAAATCAGTCAAAATTTGACATTCATAAACATATATGTACTCAATCATGGAGATGAGGCACCTAAGGAGTTAACATAGAAGTATTAGGTTAGTACTAAAAAAAGTATTAGGAATTCTAAGTAATTGAAAGACAAGAACCCTAGAGAGACTAGAAATAGAAGCATATGTAGTTGAACAAAAGCAAAATCAGTCAAAATTTGACATTCATAAACATATATGTACTCAATCATGGAGATGAGGCACCTAAGGAGTTAACATAGAAGTATTAGGTTAGTACTAAAAAAAGTATTAGGAATTCTAAGTAATTGAAAGACAAGAACCCTAGAGAGACTAGAAATAGAAGCATATGTAGTTGAACAAAAGCAAAATCAGTCAAAATTTGACATTCATAAACATATATGTACTCAATCATGGAGATGAGGCACCTAAGGAGTTAACATAGAAGTCCTCGATAGATTAGTCGCATATTGAGGAGCTCGTTGAGACCCAACAGACGAGCCACTAGCACAAGCCATATGGCGAGAGTCACCATTCCTTTTGACTAACCAAGGGACCATGGTGAGGAGCAATTTGTTTTAATCTTCCAGAACTTCCAATCTTTGTTTAAATTTCTTGTAATCTTGGTCTTTTGGCAACATGTTCTGGGCTACCATAGTTTTGGTTTGCCAATATAGCTCTAATGTTCCGTAAAACTTGGTATCCCTATTCCTGGAGCAACCAAGATCAAGAATTATTTCTCCAACCTGTTTTTCCACCTCCCCATCTTCCTAGTAGACCCTAATGATCTTGACATCTTCTTCTAGAGGTTGCATGGTGTCTTTAGCCTCTAGAGAGACTGCATTTTCATAGAACTCAGTTGTCTCCTCTGCCACAAGGGCTATATGTATCTTGCAAGTAGGATACGAATGACCACAAACAACACGAGGAGGCATGAAAACTACTAAAAGAGAAATACACCACTCCTAGGCGGGGACCGAAGCAAGCATAGAGACATAATTCAAATCCGATCAGAACCAAAGCAAAACCTAGAGACAGAGGTTGGAATAAGATGGCTCACAAGCCATGCTAATTATTATATCCATCTTCATGATAAGAGGAGCAATGCGTGCAGACATCCAAAAGGCACTTACAGTCATAAATCGAAATTCAAGCTTGAAAAGGTCAGAGATCGTCCCGCCTGTACCGTCCATTATCCTTTTCCTCTTCCGACGAATCTACCCTATGCTAGAAATAATGACTTGCATGTGGGGGCTGCATGCTAGACAGAACATAGAAATCTTCCCCACCACCCACGCCATCCACCACATCATGGTTATCCTAACTACATGGTACCTGATATGGAAAGAAGACATTATTTATTTAAAGCCAACATAATTTTTCAAAACTCAAAATTGATAAAACAATGTATTCATTAAAAGCACCCAAACTAAACCAAATATATTGATTTTGAAATAAAAAATAACACTCCATTTTTAAGCAACCAAACTAAACCAAATTAAGCATTTAAATTTATAATATGTTACACTTTTTAATTATTTTTTAAATACAAGTTTAATTGTTTTTAAATAAAATTCAAGGTAGGCAACTACAAGTCCAATGACTCCTAAGTATTGAGAGCAAATATCACGTGGAAATTTTATAGAACAGAATTTGAGTTCAATGAATCCTTCTTCCAAGAAACCACTCATGAATTAAAAAAAAATAAACCGAATATCTATTTGTGTCTATGATAAGACATTACCTTTAACCATACGTCCTTCAAAATATTTGCAAAGGTTTAAGGTTTTAGAACTCTCTTTTGCCTTTCTTTGTTAGGTTGTACCTTTTGTCCTTTTTTTTTGGTTTAACTTAAATATTTTATTTTTTAATGTTAAGAAAGTGCATGGAATTTGAATTTGAGGTGTGTGATGTTAGATGGTACGACTATGTATCTAGTATCTTGGTATGTTTGGAACATAGGAAATCTTCACTAATAATGAAATAAAGAACATGTTGTTCAAAAAAGGCTTCGAGAAATAGTTGAGAGGGCTTGAGCATTCAAGATATTTTCCACTACGTTTTGAGAAATAATTCAAAAGGTTTAAGAGCTCAAGATATCGTCCACTCGTTTAGTTTGTTTGATTTATTTTATCTATATTATATTAAAAGTGTGAGTAATATAGTGGTGAATAGTTTGGTGGGTTAGTTTTAGTGTTTGAGTGTTGTGAATTATAACTAGGAGATTACAGGGTCAAGTCTTCGGATTGATTGTTTTTGTAGAATATTGGGTCTCACTCGATGTCCCCACTGAGTCAGGTTGTCAAAACTGCAACTGGTTGATTTACCTCCGGTACCATCCTCAAAACAAGGGGAAGTACCTGGAGAGTTTCTCGAGATGTGCATTCCATCGAAAAACACATAGTGGTGGATGTTCTAGGTAATAAAAACATGTTCTTTTTTTATAATGTTTTTAAAAAATATGGTTTCAAAGTATAAAATTAATATCTGCAGATATATTTCTCAACCTTAGTCATCTTATTAAACAAGAACAAACAACTATTTGTAATGGTTTATGGATATTACTCATACACTCACCATTAAAAACAATATTAGAAGATAGAAAATTAACAAAACATAACTTGTTTTCTAATATTCAAACATATATTTTACATAGAGTAGTCTTCTTTTTATAAACTTTGTTGAATACAAAACGAGGTGACAATTCACTTTAACTACATCTCCCTCTTAATTTTAATGTTATATTTTATTATTATACACTAACTATGCTAGACTATTTATTATCCTACACTTATTGGTGTCTCTATTTATATACCATTTCCTCATATTTTAAGTGGACGGTGTCTTAATTGTCCTCCCATTTTAATAGACATGCTACATCGATTGTTAATCTGAAAGCACCCCCAAAAACACCTTCTAAATTTATTTTTTTCGTCCCATATCTCAAGGTAGGAATGCCATAGAAACATATGAAAAGGAAGATTTTGAGCAAACTTCCCAAAACAACAATGGTCTCAACAACTCAAAGCTTTGTTGAAGACCATTAGAGGCCCATGGGAAAAAGAAGGAAGACAACATCAGAACTGGGAAATAGTCTCCACATTTTCCATTATTTATGTTCTACTGAGTGTCTCTTCTTTTGCATTGTCAACTTATTCATCCATGCTTGATAATAGATCCATTCCAAAATTTATGTGATCCATTAGACGTTCTTCTATAGATCTTCCATCCATTTCAACATTATCTTGTATAAAGATCTCCTTAAGCTCATATTTCTTCTCTAACTCGAGCTCCTTCATTGTACTAGCCTTCAACTCCTGCACTCTCTGAACCTCGATCTCCTCTTAGTTAGTATTTTCATAAGCAAGCTCTCATGTCCCATTGACTTTGTCAATGATAATTGAGATAGAAGACGTCACATGTTCAAGTAGTTTTTTTTTTTTTGTATGGAGTTCTTGAAGCTGAAAATGGAACTCCTTGAGCCTCTTTATTGATAAGTCATGTTTATCAACAATATGATCTATGGGACCAACATATTTTACATTTTCAGGTATGTCCCATGGATCTAAATAGTCATATTGGAATGTCCAAGAACTAAGAAAATCTTGGCACCACAAGCTATGCAAACAATAATGGAGCCAATACATTATGATTTCTAGCCAATTTAGCATTGTCGAAATCCTGTGTAGTACAACCTTTCGAACTATGAATTTTCCATGTATTTTCATTTAAGGAATGACCAACAACCTTTATGTATTTCACCTAGAAAGATTACCCACTAATATCCATGCCATCTAGCACTTGTTGATCCCCTTGTTTTTACTCCACAACCGACAATCCTTTAGAATGAACCAAAGCATCATGAGGTGCTAGAGAGGATGATCACAATGGAGAAGCTGGTGTTGGGGATGTAGGTGGAGGGGATGAATGATAGAATAGTGTACATATCGATTTTCTTATGAGAATACTTGCTACAACAACATCAAACTATCAAATGGGAATAGTAACTTCAAACTTTTAAAACTCATAAATTGAAAAGTCCTCTTTCTATGGATCTCGTACAATTTTTCTACCACTTTCTTTGTTGAAGATTTTTAGAAGAGGTTGTTTTTTTTAAATATTGGATTTCCCCACTCCCCCGTTGGTTAGCTTACTAGAAACTCATTTTAGTCCTTTCACTTGAGTAGCATTAGTAGTATTTCCTCTGAAGTTCGGCTTTACACTAGTTAGCTTTGAAGACCCTTCTTTTGTTGAGCCTAAAACAGTGTAAAAATTGTGCTAGGAACAATGATGAGGGGACACATATTTTTCATATTCAATGGGAATACAGAGGTTGTGTCCAAACAAGTGATGATAGTGGTCGAGAAGCAGTAATAAGTGTAAGTTTGCTTGCCTCGCATTGTAGGAAGGGGTTCACTAGTGCTATATCGTGTATGGTGGAGTGTATGAGGTGTGATATAGTGATGTAAAGATCATAAATATAGGGAAACGATTGAACTAGAATCCAATAGTCAAGAAGTGATAATGTCCTATATCCTGCATCTATTCTAGGCCAAGGAGCCACAATGGTCATAGAGCTTCAAAATAGAGATGTTCAAGTAGTTGGATGGTTGCATCCATCAGCTTTCAATATATGTCAAAGAGCCTTTGGTGAATAAGCTCAATGGTTAGAGTGTCCATAGTGCTATGAAAGGGAGTGCCACCACTGCAAAGATTGTAAGGGAGCTTGTCCCTACTATCTTGGCTACAAATGCCAGATAGAGAGGAGGTTGAGTCCTTTGCTTGCCTTGGATATGGAAGTTAGGAATGCAAGAAAAAAAATTATGTAGATGGAGGGAGTGAATCCTTGGTGATTTCCAAATGAGGCGAGGAAGCATCTCCTTGGTGATTGCCAAATGAGGCAAGGGAGAAGAACCTTGTAATGCCTATATAAACCTAAATAACGGAACGAATCCCTTGTGTTGGTTGCGGAAGCTAGAGAGAACAACTCTCATATCATTTGATAAAGAATGAGATAAAAAATTAATATGTATTCCAATATTTGAAGCATATGTTTTACATAGAGTAGTGTTCCTTTTACAAGTTTGTTGGATATAAAACGACGCGAAGATTCACTTTGATTATGTCTCCCTCTTTATTTTAATATTATATTTTATTATTATTATTATCCACTAACTATATTCTGTTATTTATTATCCTTCATTTTTTGATGTTTCAGTTTTCTATAAAAAACAAACAAACAATTACACGATAAATCACCACCTAGAAAAAGAACTTAAAACAATTTTAGATTATTGCACCCAGAGTAGTTAGGTGCTCTATATCACAATATGGAGGAGATGTTGAGGCATTATGTTATGTTAGATAACACTACATTAATTAAAAATAAATAAGTTGGCTCAATCAATTAAAAAAAAATAACAATAATAACAATAAAGTGCACTCTCCCCTGGATGGGGTGCCACGTAGCCAACATGCAATCCCCTAACTTAATTGCACATCTCGCTGCCCTCACATCCATTTCTCGTAGGGAGGGAAACATTCAAATCTCATTAGAGCAAACACAACAGCTCTCTCGTGCAAGTTTAATGGCTCCTTCAGTGCACCAAGGCTGGCGGATGGAGATGGGTACGAGAGGAATGCACAAGGTCATTTCATCTCCTTTGGTGCCCCTCCACTTTCTTCGAGTATGTTATGGCTCTTTCCATTTGGTTCAGATCTTGTGTTTTGGCTTTGCTCCTATCATTCTCCCCACTCTATGAATTCTCAGGCTGCTCAGAGTCTGGTTCATCTCCACCACCATGCCATGGGAGCATGGTAAGCCCAAGAGAGGGCCCTCTTGGTACAACTATGCTACCAGACAGTGAAGAATTCGTAGACTCGCCCAGGCATCTTCGACCTCTCTAATATGCCAGGATGAGGGGCATGACAAGCCTCCAATGGCCATTGTAGAAGAAGAGATTCCAGCAGAGCCAATTATCTTTCTGTCAACCTCCCTTCTGTATATTGTTCCAGACCCCCATGACCCACCTAGCACCATCCATTCTGTCCCCGCTGCAGCTTGTACCTCGGACTGGGCGACTTGCATAATTCAGAAAGAAATATTGTCGGTCGACTGCCTAATGGAGATTCTACCTCCCTCCTCAACTCTTAACCGAGACTTGCACTCCACTTATCTCCTCGCGCCAAAACATTTGGAACTCATCTTTGAGATGCGCAGGGATATGCAGGATCAACTACATAGGCATACCCTACTAAGCAGCCGTCTCAACATTCTGTATGATGTGCTCTCGATTTCGCAAAGCCACCAACGATGCCCGACCTGTGTACAACCGTACGTTTTCACTCCTCATGTTGGAACTCATGCCGACACAGGTTAAACTGGTTCATTCAATGCTTAGTCCTTTTCCTTTTAGCTTTATGCACTGTTTTTTCAAAAATAATGTAGAAGCTTACAATTTCCTGTTCAGAATTCTCTCCTCTTGCTTAGACAGTTTAGACATTAAAATTCACAGCCACCTGCTTCAATTTCCATTTGTTTGGCGGAATAGGTGGCATTTTTTTGCCATGATCCAGACAGAACAACAGGTCGCCACCTATTCTGGTTTCCACTTGTCTAGCGGAATAGGTGGCAGACCTCCAGACATGGTTATGTTATGTATGATTACAACAGAATTTTGAGGCAATAATTTTTTTTTTATTTACCAAAAAAAAAAAACAATAAAGTGCGCTCAATTAAAAAAAACAATTACACCACTGTGTAAAACTTGACATGAAATGAAATAATAATAAAAAATTACACCTTAAGAAATTAGATCCCTCACAGTGTTTGATAGATCCAAATTTAATATAGATCTATGTATACAAAATTTTATTCATGGAAAATACAATTTATCCAATTTATCACCATCTCTTTCTTTTTTTCTAATATTAATACTTTTGTAATATTTTTTTTATGACCTAGACTAATCGTTCTACGAAATGGCATCCCGACCCATGGAGATGGGACCTCTCCACGCCGAGAGGTCATCCCGTAGTCTGTTGTTGTTATCGTTTCGAAATTACGCCGTCATCGTTTGAACCTCTCTCTCGTCGTTGTTCCCCTCTCACCCATCACCCCATTTTGTTCCTTAGAGCTCTACGTCCCATCACCCATTCAATAAAGGGTGGTGGGTGTTGGTTCAAACATCCCCACTCTCGCGTCTTCGAGACAGTCCTCCCCTACAGCCTAATCCAGGAAACAGAACTCTCCCACGGCACAATTCGAAGCCTAACGATCTGTCGAGGTAATCTCTTTCACTGTTCTTTCCTCGGAACTCGATGTGATTTTGATGTAACATGTGAAAAAAAATATATAACCGAGGAATAATGAACAAATTTATATGCTTCATGAGTTTTCTTGTTTTTTTTGTTAGGGTTAGTATGAGAATTTAGAAAACGTTAACTTTTTAACCTCTAAACATTTAGAAAATGCTTCATTATCATGACGAGACTCTTTAAATTCTCAATGCTCTATATCAGTGATACTTGTGTTCAATTAGTGCTCAAGATGAGTCCCATGAAATCACATACAAGGATTGACTCACAGGCAATCGTAGTATCGGCCCTGCATGAAACCGCCAAAGCTTTTACATGCATATACACAACAAACGAAGCCATTGGATTTTGTAATTTCTCATAGAAGCAACAACAACACTAACATGAATAAATGGAATTGTAGAGAATGACCTGCAAGGCTTTTTTTTCAATTTCAGTACCCAATGGTATTTTCCCTATGAACCATTAACACTCTGAATTAGGCTTAAGCTATTATACACAACACTCCCAAACAAATTTATGTCGAAAGTAACCTCTGGTTCAGTAACCTGAATACCACTTTCCAAATCATAAACATTTTCGGGTCCAAAATTACTCCTTTCTAATTTGAAAACAAGCCCATCTATATTCAAATGCACAATGGGTGTATTTTGATGGACATAAACATTGGAATCCAAAGGTATAATATGTGCTGATTGTTTCTGTTGCTTGAGGTTCTCCAGCTCATCCATTGGCATGATAGTGAGGAACTTTAAGGGCAGACCACGTTTCTGAACTAAAGAAAAAGCGCCATTCTTACCAATCCATAGCAATGGAATCTCAAAAGCCCAAGTGAATAGGCATGTCACTTACCTCCGGATAACAGTCCTGAATAAGTCCTGCAACCTCTGGATGGTCACAAAAATAGGTAAAAACCATGTGGGAATCTGTCCACACTCCATGTTTGTACCCATTTTATCAAGTTCAACATTGATATAACTCTACATTGCCAGGATTTAGCAGTGATTATGCCATCATCCATGCTAGACGGAGAAAAACAAAGTCTATGATTATAGGCAATGGCTTAACAATATATAAAGGCGTGAGCTAATCGTATATGAAGAAGAAAACGATTTTGATGGACAAATTGATGCCCAACTCTTTTGTATTGTATTTTTGATGGAGAAAAACAATTTGTAGATGCAAATCTAGTGCATTTTCTCCGCAGATATGTATAATTGAATTGTACAGTATGACTTGTATGGACATTGTTGTGTTTGGGAAATCAAATTGTATATTGGAACTTGTATGGACAACCTTTGTGTTTGAGAAATCAAATTGTATGATTGGAACTTGTATGCACTATCCATTTGTGTTGAAGAATTGATTTGTATGTTAAATCTTGTAATGGACAGTGTTTTGTTATCACAGTGGAATAAATCAATTGTTGCACAATGTATTTCGCCGAGTGAATGAATTTATGTGGACAAATTGGGCCATCCTTTGGTTTTTCATTTAGAGATGAGTAATTTGAAAGGAATGGTTAAATGAATGCCCATATTGAGCATTCATTTGGCATTGTGAATTTACGTGAATAAATTGATTTGTAAGTACAAGTCATTGCTCAAGAATGAATCATTATCTTCCTTAAGTTTGTTAATGAGAATAAGAATTGGGCATTCTCTTCTTGGAGTTTGTTAATGAGAATATTGAATTGTTGGACAAGTAAAACTGCAGCTTATTTTTTTGTAGCTTGTAGAAGTTAATTTCTATTATGATGGAGTTGAGTTGCTTGAGACAAATTGTTGCTCAATTTTTTGTTTTTACAAAATGAGGAAATTTTATGAATTCTTAGAGTTGTCTATTTGGGAATAGTGGAAAGGATATACGAAAAATGTCAAAAAAGAACAAAAAAAAATAGATACCAAATCAATCTCCTAGATATCGTCTAAGCAAATGCATCATGATTGTAGAAAGATAGATCTGTCCAAGAAATATGGACTAAGTAGAACATTTTTTGTCAATACTGAAGTGAAGCATGGAAGATGTATAAATTATAGAGGCATGGAAGATACATAAATTATAGAGGCTAGCCTTGATTTTTGTATAGATCATAAGGCCATCAATTTTATATTAAATTCCTAGTTAATGAAGAACTCTCTCTAATGGTAAAATCTGAAACATGTTTAAAAGTTTTGAGAAGTCAATTTATTATACTTGAATACCATCACCTACATAAGTGATCCTTTCCATTCAAATTCTATGTATTTAAGGTTTCAGTTGAGTATCCCTTTAGAGCCCACAAGCCATGGTTGTTGCTTAAAACCAATATCATATTCACAACATACTAATGGATACATCTCTATAAACTCTCTTTCTTTATTAGCTCTATTAACTAGTTGTTTTAGCTGTTAGTTATGAACTTAGATTTTCTTATTTTGGCATTGTTCTAGGAGTTGCATTTGCACTCCCACATTGTATTTTAAGCTCATGGATGTACCCAGGGCTGGAATTTTAAATTCACTCTACCAATAAAATTGAATGGTTGGAGTATAGAACTAACCTTATTCACAAGTTTCTTTATCTTTTATGATAGACAATTGGAATTTTCGACCATATAATTCCATCCTTGGATGTACCTTTTAGTCCCATTGATCTACTTTTGTGGTCATTTTTTGGACATAAATTGAATTATCTGTTATTATCTTATCTTGCATAAAACTACCACAAAATCAAGAAAGAAAAAAAAGTAACCAACCCAGAGTTGTTGCAATTTATGACAGTGACAGATTATTCCTTCCAACTCTCTGCTTCCAATAACAACATAGCTAAAGTTTAGAGATGTTAAATTAGAGAAAAATGGGTATATTGCAAGTAGATACTCTGGTACGACTTCACGAAATCCTGACAAACATTGAAGTTTCTTGCAATTGTTGAAGGTTGCATGAATATCTACTCCTTGCTCTGGTAGAAACTCATAGAAGAATGAGCTTGCTCCTAGATGTGTAAGCTATGGTGCTTTTAATATCAACCTTTGTAACTACACTATAGAGACAACTTTGTTTAGTCTGAGCTTCTCCATGGTAGGTGAATTTATTTTGATAAATAATAAACAAAAACATTTTCAAAATCATGACCCTGAGCCAAAGATTTTGAAATATAAAATATTAAATTTCATTGCATGAAACAAGGACTTGTATATAAGTGGCCACAACAAATAGCATTCTAGAGTTTGGACTACAAAATTGTGATTACATCGTAGTTGGAAAACCCTAATAAAGTTCGTTGCCTCTTGAAAACCGGTAACAATTTAAGTCATTCACTAAGCTTTATGCATCTTTGAATCATCATTCCCCTATTGTTCTCTAGATTGATCGTTCCTCTTTTCCTAGAATATTCTAAGGATTTCAATGGTACAGGGTGAAATGTGTTGTAGCCAAGGTGTGTAGGTGAGCTTGTTGAGATGAATGCCTCTACTACTTTTTAAAGAAATAGCCACTTGTTTTGTTGTTGTACTATATTTTCATTTATTTTGAGTATTGTAGCTTATTCAATGTTTTGAATTTATTTCTAAATGCCTATTTTCTGATCAATTTTTTTGTTGTTTGATTTTTCTTCAGTTTCTTCGAATCATAAAGAATGGTGCAAAATTGGACATTGTCCATTGAAGTGTCTTGTTACCCAAACCCTGGTCAAGCAATTATTACATATGTCCTTCACAATAAAGCACTAAATCATGTCCTCCAAAGTGAGAGAGAAGTTTATGAAAGGACTACCAATAATGAAGCATACTATATTGCCCTTGTTGAAGGGCTTAAAACAATGAAAAAATATGGTGCCAATGATATTGTGGTGTTCACCAACTTGGAACTGATACGCAACCAAATGAAAGGGATTTATCAAGTTCGAAAAGACAATCTAAAACTTTTTCATAGAGAAGCAAGAATTGTTGCTACTCAATTCTACTCTTTTACAATAAATTACCATGCGGATATTAAGAGGATGTCCAGTGATCTAGTATCTGGAGCATTGTTAACTATAGGTGGGGGTGTCAAAAATGACTTGGTATCAACATCTACTCCAACAAAAGTCATTCATGGACATCAATATAAATCCCCAATGTGTGGATTTTTTCTTGTTATGATAGTGGTTGTGTCTTTCATGGCATGGTCGATTCACTAATGGAGAATGGAGAAATTTACAACTACTTGTTGTTGAGAAGATATGTAAATGAACTTAACTTCAATATATTCACATGCTTTGGCTTGAGTTAATCTCTATTTTTTAAAATTATTATTTATTGATGAAAGTAATCTATGAGTTTTAATATATTGTGCTTATTGTGATATTTAGGGTAGTTAGAAGACATCTACACCTTTTATTAAGGGAATCATTCATAATCTATGAGTGAATATACTTGATTTGTTTCTAATAATTAAATGTTTTTATTCTTTATGTCAAATTACATCGATGTTTTCATCTTTTTAGTTTTATAAGTTATTTCTATCACAACAAATCTTATTTTCTTTGCAATGGTTTAGTCTATCTAATAGGTTTGAATCGACTCTATGGTATCAGATCTATAAATACTCCCTACATAATTTAATCTCTTGTAATTTGACTCTACAATCAATGGTTTTCCTTTGAAAGGTAACCTTGTCAAGAATTGAGATGCTTTCTACATTTGAGAACTTCAAAGGGGTCTCATGAATTGGTATCAATTTTACTTAAGCCATCAAATTTTAATTGTAGGACCAATATCTAGATTGGATGTCCTGATTTTATTTATTGAGGCACCTAGATTTATAGATTACAGTGCACAGGAAGGTTGTTCATGCTTCCATATTAGGGTTACCCACCATCATGGCACATTCAACTTGGATATAAAGTGCACCTGGCTTCTCTAAGTGCACCTGGCTTCTCTAGGTGCACCTCACTTCACTCTCTACCAATTTTGCACACCAATTTATAACATGAAGCTATCAAAGATGGATTAAAAATTGGTAATATGAGAACGCTAGTAAACATTAATTTCCCAAATTGTTTGGGACAATAGATAGAGACACTAATGATTCAATGTCATTTAACATGAAAGAAAAGCTATTTATAGATCAGAACAATTCAGAGGTTGCATGTAAATGCCAAAAGCTTAGTATTAGAAACGGAAAGAAAAATCATGGTAGATGGCATGAGTTTGAAGAATGGTTTTGAATTTGTAGTGTACAAATATTTTTCAATTGGAATGTGTCAATGCCCTTTTTTTAAGTTTTTTGTCAAGGCACATGAGTGCCATAGTTTTGGAATGGGTTGCACAACATAATGGATGTGTATGGTATGTAGTATGTAGTGTGTAGCTAAGAAAGGTAGCATGTATATCCAGAATGCACTTGTGACAACAATGTTTGTGTAAAAGAATATGGTTGGCAGCTAGTAGGTCTAATTTAGGACTTCTAGAATATTTCTTTACTAGCTTTGTAAAGCTATAAACATACATTTATTTCCATTGTAAAGTGTTTTAGATGTTCTAGCCATTAGAATCAATTATTTTGGTTGTAATCACAAGATTTTGGGAGAGATAGAGTCACCCTAACACTGTGAATATTGCGACATATTTTTAAAATGGGTGTAACTATTCGTAATCAAAATTGTGGATCGTCGAACGTGTAAAATGGATGGTGTGTTTTTAGATTACGATGTTGCAAATGAATCGAAGAAATGCAAACATAATAATTTACCAAGGTCATATTCTCTGAAGTCATTCCACAGGTCATAGTTCGAGAGTTCAAAGTTCTAAAGGGCATATTTCCAGAGGTCAGTTCCATGGGTCATAGTTCCTGGGGTCATAGTTCTAGAGGTCATAGTTCCACGGGTCATAGTTCTAGAGGTCAAAGTTCCAAAGAGCATAGTTCCAGAGCTCATAGTTCCACATTTCATAGTTCCCATGGTCACAATTCCATAGTTCATAGTTTATAGGGTCGCAGTTCCATATGTCATAGTTCCAGAGGTCATTCCACTAGTCATAGTTACATGGGTCATAGTTCAAAAGGGAGTAGTTCAAGAGGTCATAGTTCCATGAGTCATAGTTCCACAGATCATAGTTCC
>ML805398.1:263910-274046 GCA_009831015.1 Picea engelmannii | reverse complement strand
GATGATGGAATAATTATATAAAGAATAAATCTTAGGGACGTTGGCCTCTTTTAAGAAGGACAAGAGCCATTGGTTTTTATGAGTTGGTGGAGGAATATGTATTGAGGGTCATAAATTAAATCTGAGCATAGGTAAGATCATCGGGGTTTTTAAATCTACATTCTTAGATTTACTTTCTAATTTGACTTGTCTGAGGGATTTGATAAGTTCAAACCCATAATGGGTTGAGACAAGGCTATTGTCTTTCACCCATATTATTTTTACTTGTTGGTGAAGGACAAAGCAAAGCCGTATTACTTGGATAAAAGTTCTACAAGTATATATGGAATTAGAATTTGTGGAACTATTTAATTATATCACTCATTGTTGGTGGATGCTCCATTTATTTTTCCAATCTGTTCTCTAGGTGAATCACACATACTTCTATAAATATTATAAGTCTATAACCTATCTATACGGATGGAGATTAACATTAAGAAATCAACTTTATGTTTTTTTAATAATCCGTAACAAGAGGATGTGTAGTTGTTGGTGGGTTTGTTTACCTTTAGGCATTTAAATTTTAAGGAGAGATTTAAGCACCGTGGTTCCTGTTGAATTCAAATGGTTATGGCTAGAGTGATTGGCTCTGGTTGCTAGTGGATATGGGATATAATTCATAATTGGTGCAATCGATGGTTTTCTAGAGGGGGGATATTAACTTAGTTAAATATGCACTTGAAAAAATATTGATGTTTCGACATTCCTTGGAATTTATTCATAAGGGAGTTCTACATAAGATTATAAATTGTTTCTTTAAATTTCTTTGAGTTTGAAAAAATGAAAGTGGTAGAATTACCTTAGATAAATTTCATTCTATTTCAAGGCCTCATGAGGATGGATGATGGGACTAAATGTAACATCCCACCCTTGCGTGCACTGAGTGAACTTATTCTTTGAGGACACTTGCTTGCAAGTGATTCGGATTATTATACTATTGGGCGTCTGATTATGATTATGAGACATTATGGGTATGATGCCATGTTATTTTGTTGTTTTGACATAGACATGTGCTATTGACTCGGTTCTCCTGAGTGTGCAGGACTATGTACCTCGAGGATGAAGAGGCATCGATGAAACCCCTTGGACTCCGGATCGAGTCAGGGAGTGGAATATTGGGTTTTTATTATTGTTGATATGACATATGCACATCTAATAAGATGTTATGATGATTGATTTTATTTATGACATGATCCATTGATGATGCAGGCCGATGAGACTCAAATGTGGAGTAGAGGGGTCACACATGACAACCATAGACATTGAGGGAGAGGTGTGGACAGTTTCCCTGGTGAAACCTACTAGCACTCCCATCATGGCTGGAAATGTAGGTTAACGATTACCTAGTTCGACAAGACCCACGATGCCATGAGGGAAGATTGCGGTAGTCACACACAATGATTATATGGGGTGCGCAATAAGGCATGGGCCTTATTCCTTAGAGGCCCTTAGTCTCCCGCAAGATCACCTGGTGGAGTATTGACTCGAGGGGTTTTTTATGTCTACCAAGTCAGTCAAGAGGCGAGTGGCACCCTTGGAGCATGTAGCGCATCCTGAACGGCACGTCGCGCAATAAAAAATGGAAAGAGGCGAGTGGAACCCTTGGAGCATGTAGTGCGTCCTGAAGGGCACTTCGCGCAAGGGAAACATAATGAGGTGAGTGGCACCCTTGGAGCACCTACTGCGTCCTAAAGGGAACATCGCATTGTTAACTAATAAGTGAATAAACCTAGATGTCCTTAGAATGAATGACGTGATAAGAAATATTTAAAAACAATTTCCTGAATAAAAATGTCACCCAACCTAGGAAAATAAAATCTAGGTCTAAGTGATACTTGTTGTAATAATAATAATAATAATAATTAAACATGTGGCAGAAAAGGGGTAAGAAATTCAATTAATTTATTAAAATAAAATTATAATGAGAGATTAAAATTTTAAAAGGGAATTGATTGTTTTTTTACATATCTTAATTAAAATTTATTAATTAAAAAGAAAAAGGGGAAAAGGTAATTTTCTACACTTGCTAATTTGAGTTTTAGATAAAAAGGGAAAAGAGGGAAACTTAAAATAATTAGGAAACTAAGGGAAAAAGTGGGAAACATAAAGAGAAAGGGAAACATGAGGAAAAAACAGAATGGCTAACTTAGTAATGAATCTTGCCTTTAAGAACTTTCTAAACTCAACTAGGAATTTAGTAAGGGTGTAAGTCATTAAAATGTGTAAGGGAATATGGGGACACCCAGGAGCAATTCTAGGAATGATTTTAGGTGGGTGAGGGAAATATGAGTAATTAAATAATTAATGAAATTAATTTCTGGTGCAACTAAGGGGATGGGTGACATGTGTATGGGGGAGGTTTTTTCTGAATTAAATTATTGAAAAACAAATTAAATGGGAATTTGGGAAAGAAATCACTTAGAAACTCTATATAAAGGACGGAGGAGGAGGAGTATGGATCTCTTCTTTGATGCGTAACGTTGCACTACATAATTTTTGACTTGATTGAATTATCTTGTGGGAGTTGGGATACCCAACTCGGTGATGAGTGGTAGCTCAGCCTTTCGAGGTGATTTGGGAGCTAGTTCTTCTCTGGTTTAGTGTGTGTGGTCCCTTTGTGGCTCAGGGGGATAATGGGGAAGAAGAGTACTCCTAGACTTGGATGGGAGGTACCAGTGAATTCACATCGGTCGGCAAGCAGGGGCTGGACGGAGCACACTGGACAACGACTCTGAGTTGTCACCTTGGGCTATGGTACATACACTTTTATTTTGAATAGTAGATTAATATTGATCTTGCGCTTCCATGATTGTACCGGGTAAAATCATGAATATGGGTAACACCTTTGCTTGTTTTATGACAAAAAAAATTGTAATTTCACAAGTTCTTCAACTTCCAGCATACAAAAGTATTCTTTTTATTTAGAATTTCACTTACAGTAAAAACAAAACTTGTGAATAATTTTGTTATCTTTCCAATGACTATTTTAAAATTTTGTTTTATCAAGATTTGATATGTCAATTTGACAATTGTTTAATAGTATGTTCTTTAAACATGAAAGGAATGATAATGAGTTAGCATTTTCCACAACAATGTATTTATTATTAAACTTATATTTTTAAGAAATGAAATATACCACAACAATCTACAGAGACTTTGTTTTATTATGACTATAATTTTGAATCTAACGGATGAATATTATAATCTTTAGAATTTTTTTAAGTTGACCAAGCTGAAAATGTTGCATATTTTAAAAACATGTTTTTCTACACTTTGTATCTATCTTAATTTTTACTTAAAAGTAAAATCTTAAAATACCCTTTTGAAGAGAACAGTTTAAGGATTATGAATATAAATTTTCCATAATTTCCAATGGTGTATTTTTAGAGATATGGATTTTTCATTTCACCGAATCATAATCTCACCTAAAAATATTATGCAACGATGTTTTTATAAAATTAAATAAAATTAGATAAAAACAATGAAAATGAAAACCAATTATACACAATGAAAGTAGATTCAATTTTTAAAATGTTGGTATCAATTTTGAAACTAAATTCTGAGTATTTGTAAGAGTCTGCTACCTCCAAAGATGAATAAGATGGAGAAAATTTGCAGTTTCATAGAAACAGTCCCATTTTCATGTTTTCGGACGAAATATTCTTTCGGCCGAAACCTTGTTTTTAATAGAATCTGTTAAAAATAAATGTTTCGGCGGAAATATGCTTACCACGGGAAAATAATTCATCCGAAAAACATTGTACATGAATTTCGAGGGTGCTGTTAAATTTGACATGCAAATTTTCGGCCGAAACAATTCCTAACAACATTTTTTCAGCCGAAAAATTGCCGGTAGAAATTTTGGAGACTCGATTGTCATGAAAGTGTTACCCATTTTCATGATTTTACCCTACCTCTATTTTATAAAAAAATTGTGTTTACTCAACATTTTCAATCGAGAACTTAAGGTCATCATAGCTTTACGCTCATTGCATTGTCTTGAATCACTTGGCACCAATCCCTGATTGCTATGACTCTTCTGTTTGTTTTAATGACTTTTATGAGGAGATTGTGCTTTATATTTCGACCTCATCCCTACATCATCAGTCCACATCTGAGCAGTCGGCCAGGAGGCATATCAAAGGTCATCACTTAGGTGTTAATAGACCTATAGATCCTAATGCCCTATTTTTCTGTGCATGGATGATGAGCGAAGTATTTTTTTCCTAGTTGTCTACCCTTGTTGAAGGTCCTTGGTTGAATGATTGTCTTGCGCCTTTTTGGGATTGAATACCTCCACGATTGTTTATCTTTTCTCTCCATGAACCGCTAATTATCCTCTGTGTTTAATCTCTGCGTTTTCACCGTTACCCAACATTCAACCCATGATTCTTGGCATCTAACACACAACGATTTGTATTCATTGTTGGCACAACAGATCCATCGTTACTCTATGATTTATTATTTATGATGGCAATTTACTCTAAGTTTTCAATTCATTAAACCTCGAATTTATCCCTCTACAATTTATTATGTTGGATGGAAAATATCCTCTACGTTCCAATACATTCAACCAAAAATTTCCTCTGCAATTCATTATATCCTGATGGCGAAATTACCTTTCGTTCTTAACACATTAAACTATGAATTTCCTCTACAGTTTATTACAATTGATGGTGAATTTTACTCTATGAGTTAATACATATTGACTGTGATTTTTCTATGCTTCAGACATAGTTTTCATTTCTTGACTATGATTTTATATGGATGCGTTTTTCTCTTAGTGCTTGGATAGAAAATATTTTTAATTGGTGAAATTCTTTTATTGAATGATAGCGAGTTCTAAATGTTAAACAACATTGTAATTCAGACAATATCATTATAGTATCTTTCCTGCGTCAATTTTCAATAACCAACAACTAATTTCAGTTCTTAATCAACCATGATTTTTAATTCTTAACAACAACAATTTCCAAATAGTTAAACAACAATGACTTTCATTTTTCATAGTAACATTTACTTGTTGACAGTGTTTTCTATTATCATGTGATTTCATTTATCACAGGCTCAAGAACAATATCCATTCATAGTTTTAGGCTGCGATTTGAATATCTTGTTTACACAGCTAATTTGATATATTGTGAGACTATGAATTGAATTCTTTTTAACTCAACATACGTGAACCTTTTCAACTCTACAATTTTTGTTTATTTAGAAAGTTAATTCTTAATCTAGAAAGTTCAATCGAAATCCTTTTTAGTAGTTCAATTTTTCCTTTTCTCATCTTCATATCAGGAATTGGATATAGTTGAATTCAACAACAATTTGATTGCTGTGTTAGATTGTGTAAATGGTTGGGTTAATTTATTGCTTGTATGAGGGTGATAGTGGGCGTAATTATTGTGTAATGAAGTGTGTAATGGGTAGCCTATCCTCTGTGTATTGTGTAGCGATTTTACTACGCTTTGTTGGCGTTTCTCATGTGTAACCAATGGCATTTAATAACAACAAATGTAAATATTAGGTATCTGCGAAAGTCATAAATTTATTAGACAACATTGTATTAACGAGACAACGTCATAGGGTATAGATTTATCTAGATATTAGGCAGCAAATTTATTATAAAGTTGTCTATGTGGTGTTAGACAGGCAACGTTGAATACTTAATGGACATTGTGGCATATGAATCACAATGATTTGGTTGAGTGTGACTGCGACTGTTGGGTTGCTGCACATAGCTCCTGACCCCGAATTAAAAATTAAATGAGTGTTTAATTGCATTAGGAATGAAAAACGTGTATATGAATGCTAGACAACAATTAATATATAGTATTAGACAAAAATATATTTATGGTTGGTTGATTGAATTTATATATTTATAAGTAGTCTCATATGGTTGATAGACAACAATACCACTCCTTGGTATACAACATTTCCCTTATGTTAAACAACAACAGAATAAACTGTCAACCAATGTTTTATATTATTTTCTCAATAAGAACACCTTCACATAAACCTTCTTCTTCGAGGAACTTTTAACCCAACTTACTATTTACACTTAAATGCCTTAACTAATTTATCCGAATAAGTAATTTGAACCTAGAAGAAAATAAAAGTAGATTGTTATAAGAAATAATAATTATTAATGTTAAATGATGCAAAATGTTTTAAGGTTTATTGATTTTTATTAAACATAATAGGATGATCATTCTTGGACAAAGTTGTAAATGTTGGTTTAATAGGACTGTTAGACATAATGGTTTATCGATGTAATAAATGTTTATATTGCGCAAGCTTAATGGTCGAGGGATTAGTAGTTTTATCAACCAAAGCTATTAATAGTTAACAGTTAATTGGCTTATGCGCCTTGTGCCTTGGGTGCAAGATGCTCCTATGGTGCAAGATGCTCCTACGACAATTGAACATGGTCATCAAAGACCTGCCATGGGAATTGTTCGAGCAATGATTCTGAGAGAGATACCTATTAGAGGAATTCATTGAGTGTTGTCTCAATGAGTTCAATGCCTTACGACAGGACGATTGTACGGTGCCTGAGTATGAGGCTCATTTTATGGAGTTGCTTCAGTATTAACTGCACCTTAATACTGAAAAACTTAAGGTTGATAGGTTCTTGTTAGGCCTTAGTGTCAACATATGTGCAAAGTTTTGTATTTTTATGCCTCGGGCCTTGCATGATGTCATCGACAAGGCCCTCATAGGAGAGGAGGAGCTTATCAGCGGGAGTCAGAGAAGGACTCCAGCAAGACCAACAGGGCATGTTTCATCCAGTGTGCAGCAACATCAGACACCAACTAGACATATGCTAGGGTATCATGGCTTCCAGAGAGGATCCACTTTCACCACACCTCAGTGACCAACGCCTCAACAACAAACTCCTTATCGGGGACCACAATGTCAGCAGTAGCGTCAACCATAGCAGCAACAATAGTTTAGGCCTATTCAACAAAATAGACGAGGACTCCAGGCTGGTGGGCCATCAACTTCTACTTCAGGTACTAGGAGTACTGGACTGAAGAAGTGTTATTGGACTTGTGGGGAGACACACTACCAGCGCGACTGCCTAGTGGAAAGGACTAGAGAATCTGGATCAACTCGACCCATTACCATGGGAGATTTGGGCAAGGCACATCAGATTCATGTAGTGGCGAATAACTTCCAGGAAGAGCACGATTCGACTTTGTTCCAGACATCAGGTACCATCGTTAACTAAACCCTTAGTATTTTGATAGATCTCAGTGCTATCGAGAGATTCAATTCAGGTGCAGTGCTAAAGAGGATTAAGGTAAAGGTAGTCGAAGATGAAGAGTTTATCTTTGTATAGATTGCTTTGGGAGCCAAACAAAAGGTTGGAGGAAAGGTTATGGGTTGTACCCTTAACCTGGGAGAGTTTGTTACCAAGGCCAACTTGTACGCCATGATATTAAGATATTATGACGTCGTGATCAATATGGACTAGTTGAAATCGCATGAGGCGATATTCAACTACAAGACGAAATGATTGAGCTTGGTTGATGATGAGGGAGAGAGACACGTAATTGTGGGACAAAACCAGGGAGTTTTCCTGAGGTTCATCTCTTCCTTGTAGCTATAGAAGAGAATGCACAAGCGATGTAAGATTTATGCGATCCTTGTGTTAAACGAGAAGGGAGTAGCAGAAGGTCTAGAACACCTTCCTATTGTGAGAGAGTTTGCGGACGTCTTCTCGGAGGAGTTACCTGGGATGCCGCCAGAGAGGTAATTGGAGTTTACCATGGACCTAAAATCGGGGACTGAACCGATAGCAAGAGCGCCTTATCGGATGTCAACCTCGGAGTTATAGAAGTTGAGAATGCAATTGAAGGAGCTATTGGACCTGGGACTTGTACACCCAAGTGTGTCACCATGGGGTGCTCTTGTTATTTTCCTACAAAAGAAGGATGGGTCATGGAGACTCTGCATTGACTACCTTCAATTGAACAAGGAAACAATCAAGAATCAATATCCGTTTCCAAGGATTGATGATCTGTTCGATCGGATTAAGGGTGTGATAATGTTTTCAAAGATCGATTTATGATCAACGTATCACCAGTTCTATATAAAAGAGGATGAAGTCCCTAAGACATTCTTTAATATGAGGTTTGGACATTACAAGTTTACTATTTTACCATTTGGACTCACAAACGCCCCAGGGGTATTTATGAGTTTAATGAACAGGGTGTTCCTCGAATACTTGGACAAGTTCGTCTAAGTATTCATTGATGATATTTTGATTTAATCTCGGATGATGGAGGAGCATGATGAGAACTTGCACTTGGTACTACAGTGTCCGCGAGAGCACAATTTGTATTGGAAATTGTCCAAATGCTCATTTTATGAATCGAAGGTTCATTACTTAGGGAATTTCATCTCGACGAAGGTATCACGGTGGATCCATCAAAGGTCTAGGATATTATGGAATGGCATGCACGAAGAATGTCCCAAAATTGCGTAGATTCATGGGTTTAGAAGAATACTATCGACGGTTCATCGAGGGATTTTCGAAGATAGCAAATCCGATCACATAATTGCAGAAGAAGAACAAGAAGTTTGTTTGGACCGAGAAATGCGCATAGGCATTTTAGAGGCACAAGGAGTTGTTGACAACAACATTGATACTAAAGGTCCCTAAAATGGAGCCACTTCTCTTGTTTAAAAGCCACTTGTTTAAGTAGCCGTGTTTTCCCATGATCACTACTTGCCCATCTTTTTTAAAAGCCACTTCTCTGCGTTTTAAAAGCCACTTCTCTACGCATGACGACTTCTTCACTTCTATGACTTTTTCTATTTTTATCTCCCTTTCCCTTCCTCTCACAGACAGTTCCTGTCATTGTCTTCCACTCTTCCACATCCCAATCAGTATCCGCAGAATCATTTTTTCCCTCTCTCCACCAGACGTGTATCAGTAATTATTAACGTGACCCGTTTATATCCTCTCGGCGATGTTTTTCACTAATGAATAATGGATGATAGGCTCACAGATGTTTTTCACTAATGAATAACGGATGATAGGCTCACGGGATTTTATTTAGTATCCATGGACGCGTCGTTTCCGTGTACAAAGAGCTTTACCAGTAAGTTTCTTCTTTACCAACTTTGAGGGATGTTGAAATCTGAGTTAGAACGAAAGTAAGTTAACAGAACGGTCACATTTATATCCTTAATATATTATAGCTTTGCCTTTAATATCAATGAGCATTAGTCGGCTTGTTTTGTCAAGATTGATTGAGACAGACATCATAAATATTATGAATTGGTTAAGTTTTGATATATGTATTGTTTTAAACATTATTTTGATCAAATTGTTGTTATATATAATATACAGTTTGATCCGGTCCAATGGTTAAGAACATGTGTTTCCTTTTAAGAAGTTATATGTTTAAATCAAGAGGGGTAGGATAGGGTATGTATATCTCCGTATCCAATCAAATTGTTGGGCTGAAAGAATCTCTTGTCTCAAAAAGATATGCTAGCAAATTTTTTCAAGAACAAAATTAAAGAAGGAGGCTCAGTTAATGTTGAACATGTCAAACTCAAGCCAACATGGAAAAATAACCATTTGAGTGCACCAAAAGTAACCAAGAGGTTCCATATATTCTTGTTTTCAAATTTCTTTTATATAAGGTTGTTAAAATCACAACATGGGTAGAAATAGGGGGATGTTCTAACCATTGTCCTATTCTTCTTCAGCTAGAGAAGCACATCAGAAACCCAATGACCCTTTCAAGTTCAATACCACTTGGATTGAGGAAGAAGATTTATAGGCTATGGTTAAGAATGAATGGTTAAGATATGATACACATTCTAGAGACTGAACCAACTCACGATTTGGAGTTTCGTTGAAGAAGATTAAAGTGATAGTGGTTGGCTAGATATTTGAAAGGATTTGAAGAGGAGATAACTTGTATATATGAGAATAATTTCATGGGGATTTTTATGGGGATGGAAAACGTAGTATTTTGGTCTTAGAAACTAATAAGAGGAAATTACTAGACATAAGAGAAGGAAAATGGGGAATAAAAAGTAGAGCGGTGTGGTTCGATAAGTTATACAAGAACACA
>ML805398.1:243744-263368 GCA_009831015.1 Picea engelmannii | reverse complement strand
AGAGATTTAAGCACCCTGGTTCCTGTTGAAGTCAAATGGTTATGGCTAGAGTGATTGGCTCTGGTTGCTAGTGGATATGGGATATAATTCATAATTGGTGCAATCGATGGTTTTCTAGAGGGGGGATATTAACTTAGTTAAATCCGCACTTGAAAAAATACTGATGTTTCGACATTCCTTGGAATTTATTCGGAAGGGAGTTCTAGATAAGATTATAAATTATTTCTTTAAATTTCTTTGAGTTTGAAAAAATGAAAGTGATAGAATTACCTTAGCTAAATTTCATTCTATTGCAAGGCCTCATGAGGATGGATGATGGGACTAAATGTAACATCCCACCCTTGCGTGCACTGAGTGAACTTATTCTTTGAGGACACTTGCTTGCAAGTGATCCGTATTATTATACTATTGGGCATCTGATTATGATTATGAGACATTATGGGTATGATGCCATGTAATTTTGTTGTTTTGACATAGACATGTGCTATTGAATCGGTTCTCCTGAGTGTGCAGGACTGTGTACCTCGAGGATAAAGAGGCATCGATGAAACCCCTCGGACTCTGGATCAAGTCAGGGAGTGGACTATTGGGTTTTTATTATTGTTGATATGACATATGCACATCTAATAAGATGTTATGATGATTGATTTTATTTATGACATGATCCATTGATGATGCAGGTCGACGATAACTTGTTGATGAGACTCAAATGTGGAGTAGAGGGGTCACACACGACAACCAGAGACATTGACGAAGAGGTGTGGACAGTTTCCCTGGTGCAACCTACTAGCACTCCCATCATGGCTGGAACTGTAGGTTAACGATTACCTAGTTCGATAAGACCCATGATGCCATGAGGGAAGATTGCGATAGTCACACACAATGATTCTACGGGGTGTGCAATAAGGGATGGGCCTTATTCCTTAGAGGCCCTTAGTCTCCCGCAAGATCACCTGGTGGAGTATTGACTTGAGGGTTTTTTTATGTCTATCAATTCAGTCAAGAGCCGAGTGGCAGCCTTGGAGCACGTAGCGCATCCTGAATGGCATGTCGTGCAAGAAAAAATGGAAAGAGGCGAGTGGAACCCTTGGAGCATGTAGTGCGTCCTGAAGGGCACTTCGCGCAAGGGAAACAAAATGAGGTGAGTGGCATCCTTGGAGAACCTAGTGCGTCCTGAAGGTCACATCGCATTGTTAACTAATAAGTGAATAAACCTAGATGTCCTTAGAATGAATGATCTGATAAGAAATATTTAAAAACAATTTCCCAAATAAAAATGTCGCCCAACCTAGGAAAATAAAATCTAGGTCTAAGTGATACTTGTGGTAATAATAATAATAATAATTAAACATGTGACGGAAAAGGGGTAAGAAATTCAATTAGATTATTAAAATAAAATTATCTTGAGAGATTAAAATTTTAAAAGGGAATTGATTGTTTTTCTACATATCTTAATTAAAATTTATTAATTAAAAAGAAAAAGGGGAAAAGGTAATTTTCTACACTTGCTAATTTGAGTTTTAGATAAAAAGGGAAAAGAGGGAAACTTAAAATAATTAGGAAACTAAGGGGAAAAGGGAGAAACATAAAGAAAAAGGGAAACATGAGGAAAAAACAGAATGACTAACTTAGTAATGAATCTTGCCTTTAAGAACTCTCTAAACTCAACTAGGAATTTAGTAAGGGCGTAAGTCATTAAAATGTGTAAGGGAATATGGGGACACCCTGGAGCAATTCTAGGGATGCTTTTAGGTGGGTGAGGGAAATAGGAGTAATTAAATAATTAATGAAATTAATTTTTGGTGCAACTAAGGGGATGGGTGACATGTGTACGGGGGATGTTTTTTCTGAATTTAATAATTGAAAAAAAAATTAAATGGAAATTTGGGAAAGAAATCACTTAGAAACTCTATATAAAGGACGGAGGAGGAGGAGTATGGATCTCTTCTTTGATGCGTAACGTTGCACTACATAATTTTTGACTTGATTGAATTATCTTGTGGGAGTTGGGATACCCAACTCAGTGATGAGTGGTAGCTCAACCTTTCGAGGCGAGTTGGGAGCTAGTTCTTCTCTGGTTTAGTGTGCGTGGTCCCTTTGTGTCTCAGGGGGATAAGGGGGAAGAAGAGTACTCCTAGAATTGGATGGGAGGTACCAGTGAATTCACATCGGTCAGCAAGTAGGGGCTGGACGGAGCACACTGGACAACGACTCTGAGTTGTCACCTTGGTCTATGGTACATACACTTTTATTTTGAATGGTAGATTAATATTGATCTTGCGCTTCCATGATTGTACCGGGTAAAATCATGAAGATGGGTAACACCTTTGCTTGTTTTATGACAAAACAAATTTTATTTTCACAAGTTATTCAACTTCTGGCATACAAAAGCATTCTTTTTATTTAGAATTTCACTTTACAGTAAAAACAAAAGTTGTGAAGAATTTTGTTATGTTTCCAATGACTCTTTTTCAATTTTGTTTTATCAAGATTTGATATGTCAATTTGACAATTGTTTAATAGTATGTTCCTTAAACATGAAAGGAATGATAATGAGTTATCGTTTTCCACAACAATGTGTCTATTATTAAACTTATATTTTTAAGAAATGAAATATACTACAACAATCTACAGAGACTCTGTTTTATTATGACTATAATTTTGAATCTAACGGATGAATATTATAATTTCTAGAATTTTTTTAAGTTGACCAGATGAACATGTTTCATATTTTAAACACATGTTTTTCTACACCTTGTATCTATCTTAATTTTTACTTAAAAGTAAAATCTTAAAATACCCTTTTGAAGAGAACAGTTTAAGGATTATGAATATAAATTTTCCATAATTTTCGACGGTGTATTTTTAGAGATATGGATTTTTCATTTCACTGAATCATAATCTCACCTAAAAATATTATGCAACGATGTTTTGATAAAATTAAATAAAATTAGATAAAAACAATGAAAATGAAAACCAGTTATACCCAATGAAAGTAGATTCAATTTTTAAAATGTTGGTATCAATTTTGAAACTAAATTCTGAGTATTTGTAACAGTCTGCTACCTCCAAAGATGAAGTAAGATGGAGAAAATTTGCAGTTTCCTGCAAACAGTCCCATTTTCAAGTTTTCGGACGAAATATTCTTTCGGCCGAAACCTTGTTTTTAACGAAATCCGTTAAAAATAAATGTTTCGGCCGAAATATACTTACCACGGGAAAATAATTCATCCGAAAAACATTGTACACAAATTTCGAGGATGCTGTTAAATTTGACATGCAAATTTTCAGCCGATACAATTCCTTACAACATTTTTTCAGCCAAAAAATTGCCGCTAGAAATATTGGAGACTCGATTGTCACGAAAGTGTTACCCAGTTTCATGATTTTACCCTACCTCTATTTTATAAAAAAATTGTGTTTACTCAGCGTTTTCAATCAAGAACTTAAGGTCGTCATAGCTTTACGCTTGCTGCATTGTCTTGAATCACTTGGCACCAATCCCTGATTGCTATGACTCTTCTGTTTGTTTTAATGACTTTTATCAAGAGATTGTGCTTTATATTTCGACCTCATCCCTACATCATCAGTCCACGCCTGAGCAGTCGGCGAGGAGGCGGATCAAAGGTCATCACTTCGGTGTTAATAGACCTATAGATCCTAATGCCCTATTTTTCTGTGCATGGATGATGAGCGAATTATTTGTTTCCTAGTTGTCTGCCCTTGTTGAAGGTCCTTGGTTGAATGATTGTCTTGCGCCTTTTTGCGATTGAATACCTCCACCATTGTTTATATTTTCTCTCCATGAAACGCTTATTATCCTCTGTGTTTAATCTCTGCGTTTTCACCGTTACCCAACATTCAACCCATGATTATTGGCATCTAACACACAACGATTTGTATTCATTGTCGGCACAACAGATCCATCGTTACTCTATGATTTATTATTTATGATGGAAATTTACTCTGAGTTTTCAATTCATTAAACCTCGAATTTATCCCTCTGCAATTTATTATGTTGGATGGAAAATATCCTCTACGTTCCAATACATTCAACTAAAAATTTCCACTGCAATTCATTATATACTGATGGCGAAATTACCTTTGGTTCTTAACACATTAAACTATGAATTTCCTCTACAGTTTATTACAATTGATGGTGAATTTTACTCTATGAGTTAATACATATTGACTGCGATATTTCTATGCTTCAGACATCATTTTCATTTCTTGACTACGATTTTATATGGATGCGTTTTTCTCTTAGTGCTTGGATAGAAAATATTTTTAATTGGTGAAATTCTTTTATTGAATGATAGCGAGTTCTAAATGTTAAACAACATTGTAATTCAGACAATATCATTATAGTATCTTTACTGCGTCGATTTTCAATAACCAACAACTAATTTCAGTTCTTAATCAACCATGATTTTCAATTCTTAACAACAACAATTTCCAAATAGTTAAACAACAATGACTTTCATTTTTCATAGTAACATTTACTTGTTGACAGTGTTTTCTGTTATCATGTGATTTCATTTATCACAGGCTCAAGAACAATATCCATTCATAGTTTTAGGTTGCGATTTGAATATCTTATTTACACAGCTAATTTGATATATTGTGAGACTATGAATTGAATTCTTTTTAACTCAACATACGTGAACCTTTTCAACTCTACAATTTTTGTTTATTTAGAAAGTTAATTCTTAATCTAGAAAGTTCAATCGAAATCCTTTTTAGCAGTTCAATTTTTCCTTTTCTCATCTTCATATCATGAATTGGATATAGTTGAATTCAACAACGATTTGATTGTTGTGTTAGACTGTGTAAATGGTTGGGTTAATTTATTGCTTGTATGAGGGTGATAGTGGGCGTAATTACTATGTAATGAAGTGTGTAATGGGTAGCCTATCCTCTGTGTATTGTGTAGCGATTTTACTACGCTTTGTTGGTGTTTCTCATGTGTAAGCAATGGCGTTTAATAACAACGAATGTATATATTAGGTATCTGCGAAATTCATAAATTTATTAGACAACATTGTATTAACGAGACAACGTCATAGGGTATAGATTTATCAAGATATTAGGCAACAAATTTATTATAAAGTTGTCTATGTGGTGTTAGACAAGAAACATTGAATACTTAATGGACATCGTTGCATATGAATCACAATGATTTGGCTGAGCGTGACTGCGACTGTTGGGTTGCTGCACATAGCTCCTGAACCCGAATTAAAAATTAAATGAGTGTTTAATTGCAATAGGAATGAAAAATGTGTATATGAATGCTAGACAACAATTAATATATAGTATTAGACAACAATATATTTATGGTTGGTTGATTGAATTTATATATTTATAAGTAGTCTCATATGGTTGATAGACAACAATACTACTCCTTGGTATACAACATTACCCTTATGTTAAACAACAATAGAATAAACTGTCGGCCAGTGTTTTATATTATTTTCTCAATAAGAACACCTTCACATAAACCTTCTTCTTTGGGGAACTTTTAACCCAACTTACTATTTACACTTAAATGCCTTAAATAATTTATTCGTATAAGTAATTTGAACCTGGAAGAAAATAGAAGTAGATTTTTATAAGAAATAATAATTATTAATGTTAAATGATGCAAAATGTTTTAAGGTTTATTGATTTTTATTAAACGTAATAGGATGATCATTCTTGGACAGAGTTGTAAATGTTGGTTTAATAGGATTGTTAGACATAATGGTTTATCGATGTAATAAATGTTTATATTGCACAAGATTAATGGTCGAGGGATTAGTAGTTTTATCAACCAAAGCTATTAATAGTTAACAGTTAATTGGATTATGCACCTTGCGCCTTAGGTGCAAGATGCTCCTATGGTTCAAGATGCTCCTGCGACAATTGAACATGGTCATCAAAGACCTGCCATGGGAATTGTTCGAGCAACAATTCCGAGAGAGGTACCTATTAGAGGAATTCATTGAGTGTTGTCTCAACGAGTTCAATGCCTTACAACATGACGGTTGTACGGTGCCTGAGTATGAGGCTCATTTTATGGAGTTGCTTCCGTATTAACCGCACCTTAATACTGAAAATCTTAAGGTTGATAGGTTCTTGTTAGGCCTTAGTGTCAACATATGTGAAAAGGTTTGGATTTTGATGCCTTGGGCCTTGCATGATGTCATCTAGAAGGCCGTCATAGGAGAGGAGGAGCTTATCAGTAGGAGACAGTGAAGGACTCCAGCGAGGCCAACAGGGCATGTTTCATCTAGTGTCCAGCAACATCAGACACCAGCTAGACAGATGCTAGGGTATCATGGCTTCCAGAGAGGATCCACTTTCAGCAGACCTCAGTGACCAATGCCTCAGCAACAGACTCCTTATCGGGGACCACAACGTCAGCAGTAGTGTCGAATGCAACAACAATAGTTTAAGCCTATTCAAAAAAATAGACGAGGACTCTAGGCTAGTGGGCCATCAACTTCTACTTCAGGTACTAGGAGTACTGGACTGAAGAAGTGCTATTGGACTTGTGGGGAGACATACTACCAGCGCGACTGCCTAGTGGAGAGGACTAGAGAATCTGGATCAGCTCGACCCATTACCATGGGAGATTTGGGCAAGACGCATCAGATTCATGTAGTGGTGAATAACTGCCAGGTAGAGCACCAGTCAACTTTGTTTGAGACATCAGGTACCATCACTAACTAAACCCTTAGTATTTTGATAGATCCCGGTGCTACCGAGAGATTCATTTCAGGTGCAGTGCTAAAGAGAATTAAGGTAAAGGTAGTCGAAGATGAAGAGTTTATCTTTGTAGAGATTACTTTGGGAGCCAAACTAAAGGTTGGAGGAAAGGTTATGGGTTGTACCCTTAGCCTGGGAGAGTTTGTCACCAGGGCCAACTTGTACGCCACGATATTAAGATATTATGACATCATGATCAATATGGACTGGTTGAAATCGCATGAGGCGATACTCAACTGCAAGATGAAATGCTTGAGCTTGGTTGATGATGAGGGAGAGAGACACGTAATTGTGGGACGAAACCAGGGAGTTTTCCTGAGGTTCATCTCTTCCTTGTAGCTACAGAAGAGAATGCACAAGCGATGTAAGACTTATGTGATCCTTGTGTTAAATGAGAAGGGAGTAACAGAAGGTCTAGAACACCTTCCTGTTGTGAGAGAGTTTGCAGACGTCTTCTCAGAGGAGTTACCTGGGATTCCTCTAGAGACAGAATTGGAGTTTACCATGGACCTAAAATCGGGGACTGAACCGATAGCAAGAGTGCCTTATTGGATGTCAACCCCGGAGTTATAGAAGTTGAGAATGCAACTGAAGGAGTTGTTGGACCTGGGACTTGTACGTCCAAGTGTGTCACCATGGGGTGTGCTTGTTATTTTCATACAAAATAAGGATGGGTCATGGAGACTCTGCATTGACTACCTTCAATTGAACAAGGAAACAATCAAGAATCAATATCCGTTTCCAAGGATCGATGATCTGTTCGATCGGATTAAGGGTGTGATAATGTTTTCAAAGATCGATTTGTGATCAACGTATCACCAGTTACATATAAAAGAGGATGATGTCCCTAAGACATCTTTTGATATGAGGTTTGGACATTACAAGTTTACTATTTTACCATTTGGAATCACAAATGCCCCAGGGGTATTTATGAGTTTAATGAACGTGGTGTTCCGTGAATACATGGACAGGTTCGTCTAAGTATTCATTGATGATATTTTGATTTAATCTCAGATGATGGAGGAGCATGATGAGAACTTTCACTTGGTACTACAGTGTCTGCGAGAGAACAATTTGTATTGGAAATTGTCCAAATGATCATTTTATGAATCGAACGTTCACTACTTAGGGAATTTCATCTCGACGAAGATATCACGGTGGATCCAGCAAAGTTCGATGCTATTATAGAATGGAATGCATGATGAATGTCCCAAAAGTGCGTAGCTTCATGGGTTTAGCAGAATACTATCGACGGTTCGTCGAGGAATTTTCGAATATAGCAAATCCAATCACAAAATTGCTGAAGAAGAACAAGAAGTTTGTTTGGACCGAGAAATGCGCATAGGCATTTTAGAGCCACAAGGAGTTGTTGAAAACAACATTGATACTAAAGGTCCCTGAAATGGATGTAGACTTCTTGGTATGCACTGACACATCCCAGGGAGTCTTAGGCAAAGTCTTGATGCAAGATAGTCAAGTGATCTCTTACATTTCGAGGAAGTTGAGAAGGCATGAGGAGAACTACGCGACGCACAATTTGGAGTTGTTAGATATTGTATATGCCTTGAGAGTGTCGAGACACTGTCGTATTGGAAAAAAAATTGAACTAAAAATGGACCACTGTGGACTTTAGAACATATTTACATAAAGCGACCTGAACACGCGAAAATGACGTTAGTCGGGATTTCTTAGCGAGTACGATTTCAAAATTACTTACATAAAAGGAACAATGAACTAAGTGGCAGATGCATTCAGCTAGAGACCACACATTGTTTCGATGTTTCTTCTTCAGATGAATCTAGATGAAAATATTCTAACTTTACAGTGCGAAGATGACTCGTACAAAGATGTCAAGGATTTTATCGGACAAAACACAATGATGGTACCAAGGTTTGAAGAATTTACATTTGAAGAAGATGGATTATTGAGGTTTAAGAATTTGATTTATGAAACACCGAATGACGAGTTGAGGAGTTTGATTCTAAACAAGGCTCATAGAGAAGTGTACATGGCTCACCTGGGAGTCACAAAGATGAGGGTGGGCCTTAAACCCTTGTTCTTTTGGAAAGTAATGAATTCAGACATAGTCAGCTATGTGGCTAGATGTCTAGAATGTCAACAGATAAAGGTTGAACATAGACATCCAACATGATTACTATAACCTCAAGGTAATCCAGAATCGAAATGGGAGGTTATTTCGATGGATTTCATTGTTGGATTGCCACTGACGGAAAGGAGACACAACTTGATTTTTGTGGTAGTCGACACCCTAACGAAGAGTGCTCATTTTATTCCTGTGCGTATGATGTATCAACAACCTCACATAGATAGAGTTTTCATTAGTGAGATTGTGAGGCTGCATGGAATGTCTAAGAGGGTTTTATTTGATTGAGGATTGGGGTTTACTGGATGATTTTGGACTAGTTTCCAAGAGGCCTTGGGAACCCAACTTAAATTTAGTACTGCGTATCAACTAAAGACTGACAGACAGACCGAATGAAGAAACCAAATATTGGAAGACATGTTGTGAATGTATGTGATGGACCAACAAGAGCATTGGGAAGAATTCTTGGCACTGGTAGAATTCACATATAACAAAAGTTACCAAAGAACCATTATGATAGCGCCTTTCGAGTTTCTTTATGGGCAACCGTGTCAGACGCCTCCGAGTTGGGATTGACATGAGGATAGGGTCCTGGTGGGACCACAAGAGATCGAAGAAATGAAATATAAAATGAAAACAATAAGACAAAGGATCAAATAAGTGAAGGATCGACAAAAGAGTTATGTCGATGCACACTGTGTCAACCATAGTTACGAAGTTGGTGATCGAGTATTCTTGCGGGTAAAACCGCATAAGAGTTCAATCAAGTTTGGAAAGGGATATAAACTCTCTCCTAGGTTCGTGGGACCCTTCGATATTGTGGAGAGGAAGGGGCACGTGGCCTATCGACTAGCCTTGTCTGATTATTTGAGGCTTATGCACGATGTGTTTCACATATTTGTTTTGAGACATTATAAATTAGTGATCTTACACATGTTATTGACATTCGTTCCTTACAGGTATCAGACGAGGGGGTGATAACGGTTGATCCGATGCACATCCTGGATCATCACATTCGAAAACTATGGTGTCGAACAATAGATCAGGTCAAGGTCTAGTGGGACAACATAGTCGCACTCAGCAAACTGGGAGGACGCATATGATATGCGCCAACAATTTCCATTTTTGTTTGATATATAGACTTATAATATTGCGATACACATTATTTCAGCACTTATATACTATGAAACTTTGGGACGAAGTTTATACCAAGAGGGGGAGTATGTAACATCTTTCTCTTGCGTGTACAGATAGAACTTATTCTTTGAGGACACCTTATTTCAAGTGATCCAGATTATTATACTATTGGGCGTCTGATTATGATTATGAGGCATTATGGATATGATGACATGTTATTTTTTTGTTTTGACATAGACAAGTGATATTGATTGGGTTCTCCTAAGTGTGCATGACTATGGACCTCGAGGATGTATAGGCATCGATGAAAACCCCTTGGACTTCGAATCGAGTCATGGAGTGGACTATTGAGTTTTTATTATTTTTGATATGACATATGCACATATAATTAGATCTTATGATGATTGATTTTAGTTCTGACATGATTCATTGATGATGCAGGTTGACGATAGCTTTCCAACCAGAATCGCATGTGGAGTAGAGGGGTCATGCATGACAACCAGAGATGTTGAGGGAGAGGTGTAGACAAAAACCTTGCCACAACCTACTCACATTCCCGTTGTGGCTCTAACTATAGGTTAACGATTACCTAGTTCGAGAAGACCCACAATGTCACGAGGGAAGACTGTGATCGTCGCTCACGATGATTCTAAAGGACACGCAATAAGGTGGGGGAATTATTCCTTAGAGGCCCTTAGTTTCTCATAAGATCACCTAGCGGAGTATTGAATCCAGGGGTTTTTTATGTCTACAAAGTCATTCAAGAGGTGAGTAGCACCCTCAGAGCACGTAGTCCTTCCTGAAGGGCACGCCGCGCAAGAAAAAATAGAAATAGGTGAGTGGCACCCTTGTATCACCTACTGCATCCTGAAGGGCACATCGTGCAAGGGAAACTGAATGAGGCGAGTGGCACCCTTGGAGAACCTAGTTCGTCCTGAAGGGCACATCGCGTTGTTAACTAATAAGTGAATAAACATATATGGCCTTAAAATGAATGATATGATAAGAAAGATTTAAAAACAATTTCCCTAATAAATTTGTTGCCCAACCTAGGAAAATAAAGTCTAGGTCTATGTAATACTTGTGATAAATAATAATAATAATAATAATAATCATTAAACATGTGACGAAAATCGGGTAAGAAATTCGATTAATTTATTAAAATCAAATTATATTGAGGTATTAAAATTTTAAAAGGGAATTGATTGTTTTTCTACACATGCTAATTAAAATTTATTAATTAAAAAGAAAAAGGGGAAAAAGGTAATTTTCTACACTTGCTAATTTGAGATTTAGATAAAAAGGGAAAATAGGGAAACTTAAAAGAATTAGGAAACTAAGGGAAAAAGGAGGAAACATAAAGAAAAAGGGAAACATAAGGAAAACACAAAATGAATAACTTAGTAAGGGATCTTGCCGTTAAGAACTTTCTAAATTGAACTCAACTAGGAATTTAGTAAGAACGTAAGGCATTAAAATGTGGAAGGGAATATGGGGACACCTAGGAGCGATTCTAGGAATGCTTTTAGGTGGGTGAGAGAAATAGGGGTAATTAAATAATTAATGAAATTAATTTCTGGTGGAACTAAGGGGATGGGTGACATGTGTACGGGGGAGGTTTTTTCTGAATTAAATTATTGAAAAATAAATTAAATGGGAATTTGGGAAATAAATCACTTAGAAACTCTATATATAAAGGAGGTAGGAGGAGGAGTATGGATCTCTTCTTTGATGTGTAACATTACACTGCATAATTATTGACTTGACTGACTTATCTTGTGGGAGTGAGGATACCCAACTCAGTGACAAGTGGTAGCTTGGCCTTGTGAGGCGATCTGGGAGCTACTTGTTCTCTGGTTTCATGTGCGTGACACCATTGTGGCCCGGGGGGATAAGGGGGAAGAATATTACCCCTAGCATTGGATGGGAGGAACCGGTGAAGTCACATCGGTGAGAAAGCGAGAGCTAGATAGAGCACGCGGGACAACGACTAGATATTTCCCTCTTAAATCAACGACTACGATCTCCTTCTCCATTCTGAACTTCAAAATTTTGAAATCACAAACCTCACTTTCCTTCGTACGTCAATATTCCTGAGTTGACAATTTGTGGACACTTGTCCTCCAAGCAACAGTCCTTCCTTAACTTCGAGTGTTTGACCTTTCCACTCAGATCAATGATCCCGTGACCCCCTTCTTGATCGACGGTCGAGATCTCCCTCAGGTCTTCGGACTTCTAAGATCTCAAATATGAAACTTCACCCTTCTTCCCAATGCATTTTCTCCAAAGGCTATCATCCGCTGACGTGTGTCCTCTTGATCTAACCATCGAGGATTACTTCGGGTCTTTACTTGGAGTGCATGGATCTATGCCACATCTCTCTTAGATCCTATGACAATGAATCACTTCAGGAATAAATGTATATGGCCTTAAAATGAATGATGTGATAAGAAAGGTTTAAAAACAATTTCCCTAATAAAAATGTCGCCCAACCTAGGAAAATAAAATCTAGGTCTATGTAATACTTGTGATAAATAATAATAATAATAATAATAATAATCATTAAACATGTAACGAAAATGGGGTAAGAAATTCGATTAATTTAATAAAATCAAATTATATTGAGGGATTAAAATTTTAAAAGGGAATTGATTGTTTTTCTACACATGCTAATTAAAATTTATTAATTAAAAAGAAAAAGGGGAAAAAGGTAATTTTCTACACTTGCTAATTTGAGATTTAGATAAAAAGGGAAAATAGGGAAACTTAAAAGAATTAGGAAACTAAGGGAAAAATGAGGAAACATAAAGAAAAACGGAAACATAAGGAAAACACAAAATGAATAACTTAGTAAGGGATCTTGCATTTAAGAACTTTCTAAATTGAACTCAACTAGGAATTTAGTAAGGACGTAAGGCATTAAAATGTGCAAGGGAATGTGGGGACACCTAGGAGCGATTCTAGGAATGCTTTTAGGTGGGTGAGAGAAATAGGGGTAATTAAATAATTAATGAAATTAATTTCTGGTGGAACTAAGGGGATGGGTGACATGTGTACGGGGGAGGTTTTTTCTGAATTAAATTATTGAAAAATAAATTAAATGGGAATTTGGGAAATAAATCACTTAGAAACTCTATATATAAATGAGGTAGGAGGAGGAGTATGGATCTCTTCTTTGATGTGTAACATTACGCTGCATAATTATTGACTTGACTGACTTATCTTGTGGGAGTCGGGATACCCAGTGCAGTGACAAGTGGTAGCTTGGCCTTGTGAGGTGAGCTGAAAGATACTTGTTCTCTGGTTACGTGTGCGTGACACCATTGTGGCCCGGGGGGCTAAGGGGGAAGAAGATTACCCCTAGAATTGGATGGGAGGAACCGGTGAAGTCACATCGGTGAGCAAGCGAGAGATGGATGGAGCGCGCGGGACAACGACTAGATATTTCCCTCTTAAATTAACGACTATGATCTTCTTCTCCATTCTGAACTTCAGAATTTTGAAATCACAAACCTCACTTTCCTTCGTACCTCAATCTTCCGGAGTTGACGATTTGTGGACATATTTAAAAATGTTGCTTTCAAAAATATGTCAACAACTCGATCTACTTCTGAGTTACTTGCTAATGTGAAACTCTGTCATGCTGAGATGTCGTTCCCTTGCCTCCACTTTTGGGCCCTTGAATTTGAAGGTGATGCTCCTGCATCATATGACAACGACACCGTACCCGTTCAAAAATGTCTTGGAGGAGAACAATATACCTATGGGATTAAGGTTCCTTTGTCATATTTAATTTTTAAAATCAAATAAACCTCTTTTTCTTAACTCATTTTTTTCTGATGTGTTCTCATCTTATAATATTTCACTTTTTGTGCTACTATATATATTCTCATCTTATAAAATTTCACTTTGTGCACTACTATATATATATCCACCTTTTATTTTTCACATCCATTGGTTGTTTGGGATTAGGATATAAATTGATTGGCTATAAGATTCTTCTACTTCTGAGTTCATGTGATGTTGGCTGATCTCATATTTTGATTATTTTGTGTCTCTTCAGCTTATTTTTCTCATTCTCTTTGACATTAAGTATTTATGCATGGAAATCAAATGTGGAATATACAAGTGTTATAGGTAGGAAAACTATAAAATTCAACTTACATTGAAAGAAATTAAAGAGGTATTCATCGTAAAGGGAAAAAAGGGGGGGATTTGTTTATTTTAAGTCATTTTTTTTATGTAAAAATTTTCATTGTATGTATTTTATTTTCATTTAAACTTAAGTGTCTTCACACATTTTGTTCCTCTTCTAGTTCTCTTTGTGTCATGTGCTGCAATCCATTGTGCACACAAACCTCTTCTAGTTCCCTCTACGTCGAGCATTTCAATTCTTCACATGTGCATGCCTCTTCGAGTGCCCTCTATGTTGTGTGTTGTAATTCTTTGCATGCATTGTCCTCATCAAGCACCCTTTGTGTGTCACGTAGGAACTGATTTTGCTGAGAGGTGACAAACTTAGGATGTTCTTTCCCTGCTTTTCTAATATTTCCTTAAACATTTTTACTTAAAATTTCTCCCTGTTGTAGGTTATCCCTTGTATGAGTGCCTCCTCAGGTTATACCGCCTGCAAGTCTGCTTGTTTCAACTTCTAATCTTTGAATAGATCAACAATCACCATGTTCCAGTGCCCCTTCTTTTCTTCCCATTTGCCAATAATTCTGGGTAATTCTGCATGACATGGTGTGCAACTTGGTACATAATCACCAGAAGTGGCATATCTCATGATAGTTAAAATAAGTAGGAGGTCCTCATCTACCACCATCATATCCCATTACTCTTCCCTATCCTCCTCAGTAGCTTCCTCTAAAATCAACTCCATGGTCGAAGCCTCTTTAGTCTCCACCCTTAATCTCTTCCTAGACCTAGTAAGCATATGGATTATTCTCCTTCATTAGATGTAGAGATCAAAAAAATTTCACATCATAGCCCATGGATTTTCAAAGATTGCAAAACAAAGTGTTTGTGGTATTTTGATACTTTTTTAGTGTTGGGAAATAGGGAGGTAAATGTCCCCATTGTGTATATATATCACACCAGTCAGTATATGGTCCTGTCCAAAATAGATTTGACGCACCTGTTGTTGTGTAACTTCCTAGTGTAAGGCACTCATATCTATGGTGACCTTCTACACGGGACACTAGAAATTATTTCACACAGCTTTATCCTTGACAGTATATTATCATTTCTTGGGGAGGTTCATGAGTGATATTGTACCTACTCCAACCCTGCCAACGTCTTTCCACCTCCTGGCATAGAATCTAAGTGCAAAGTTATTTCTACAACCTCCACTTGGGTCATTACCCTATGCTGGGTCCATTCCCTATACGAGTCTAGAAAAAACCATTCCCTTTGTTGACTGTATTGGATCTAAAATGTTATTCTATTCAACACAATATTGAATTGTTGGTCATAATCCCACATGATTTCTAAATCTTTCTTCTTAATATCCCTTATCTCGATTATACATTCTGATTCTCATTTTGGTTTCTAAAATTCTCTCAACAGATCTCTCTTTATTTTTGTAAGGGACCTTCCTTCTATCATTTGGGTAGTAGCCTTGTACTTCATGTACCATTTCAAATATCTGTCTATGAATGTGGTCTCTATCTACAAAATCTCAGATACCTTATCCATGATTCTTTCCGTAGACCATATAGCTTTACACGTGAACCGATGTTGTCTTGCATAATCTCTTTCTATCTCATGAAATGATGAAATCTTGAAGGTTGAATTCAGGATTTCCATACTTGATTTAGAATTGTGGCTTCTAATCTTATATATTCTCCCTCCATTTCTTCTAATCTCTCTTCTTCTACTTCTCCCACCTTTTAACTTTCTTCGGTCCTTTTTTCTTGATGACAAATGTGCAAGGTGGGTGGTTCAAAGAGGGGGTTCCTCCATACTCTMTGATATTCTTCGATGATGGATCCCAAAGAGATYCCTATATATAGCATTKCAAGMYTTCTCATGATCGTTGAGTTATCTACTCCTTGGAAAGATCCATCACTATCTTTTGCTATATTTTTGCTACTGCTTTATGCCCCATCTTCATTTAATGTCACTACACATCTCACTATATAAGGGGATCTATTTTTTTTTTCTTTGATCCTAATCCCACTGCTTCTGGTATCCTCTATTGATGCCTCACTCCTAATGTCATGTCCCTTTGATAGCCTCTCCTCCTCTACACTTGTCTCTGGCACAAATATTTCTCATGCACATGATTTTGTCATGGTTTCTTTTCTCTCCATCCTGGATCTTACTAATTTGTCACCCATTTGTTTTTTTCTTTGCTTCTTTATTCGACTCGCCTCCTTAACTCAACTCTTCTTATGTATCTCCCAGTTCTTCCTTTTGTATCCATTCTCTTCTAACCTCATATCATCACTTTTTTGATCCATTATACTATATCCACTCTTCCTTTCATATTTTATTCTTTCCTCCCCCTTCCACATGGGAGGGGGGTTATTCTTTCATACTATCGAGCTGCATGCCCATCATCCCTTTCTCTACGAAGACAATCTTTATCCATAGGGTAATTTATTACAACAATCTACTTCTAGGGTCGAATTTTTTTTTTCAAGACTATAAAATGAATCGTTGTATTCAACAACAAACTCAACAATATACCCTTCTTTCACATGATCAAACAAAAAATTGATGGATTTGGCCCAACTATATCCACATATTCCAATCTATTGATTGCATCTTGGTCCCAAACCAATGATTCTTGGTCTCTCCATACAGATTCAATATCTCTTTGTCTCTTTATACACTCATGCAATAAAAGATGAAACTAAACAAAAAAAATTTCATTCAAATCTATATAGATGTACTTTTGTTTCCATTGTTCGAGGTTGATTTGTAGGTTCTTGGTCTCTCATTGCATTAACTCATCCTCCTTCACATAAATATAGTCTTCTATATCCTTCCTTGAGGGTTTCCACATCACCTCCTTCATGTAGAAAAAAACATTGAGGTCCCGACATTGGAACCAATTATTGGCTCCAGGTTTTAGAAACAGGGTTGAAAAGGATTTACCAACAAATATCCCATAGGTGTGAGCATATCAATTTTCAAGGACTAAATAAGTTGTCACTCGATTTCTCCCCCTAACTAGACCTCTAAATTTTCTACACCTAACATTACAATCAAATCTTAGTTAACAAAAACCGGACCCTTATATATTTGCATGCATTCCCCTAATGCGTATTGGAGCATGAAAATGATATCAACCTTACTAGCTCACCCAAAACCTCAACCATGACTAGTGGGGTTGTTACAACAATGATTACAATCATTACTAAATATCTTGGTTAAGGGCCAAGTTGATTGATTACAATAATTAATGCCGCGCAGTGAAAACTCTTGGGAGCACACACAATGTTGATTTATGGTGTGCACACAGTCTTGTCAAAACCGTAGGCTACCAACATATTCTCATGGCAAGTATTTTACTTGTAGAGAATACACATAGGTCTTGAGAATTTCTTTCATATAAATCAAAGTGCGGAGTATCCAATTACTTATCAAGAAGTGAGTTTAGAGTGAAAGATATCATAGGAATTAAGTGTTGTATCCAATTACTTATCAAGAAGTGAGTTTAGAGTGAGATATATCACAGGAATTAAGTAAAGGGATTTATGGAATAAAATAAAACACAATAGAGGAGAAGTAATAGAATCTCATAAAAAAGAATGCACTAAATTGGTAAATACAATAAAGAGTTGAATGTAATACCAAAATTCTTGAATTCTGAAGTTTAATTGTAAAATTTATCTAATTACTATTAAAATTTCTTTGTAAAAGCTACAACTAATCAACATGTACAACTAATCTCAGAATATTTATTGTTAGAGTTTTCTTCTCCTTAAAAATATTCATTGCTACATGTTTCTTCTCCATCAGAATATTCATTGTTAGAGGTGTCTTCTCTAGTCCATTCATTGCTACAGGTGTCTTCTCCATCAAAATATGCTAAAGAGAAATGAATTAATCAAGTTTCAAACCACAGAATTAAAAATTATATGTTGAAGGAAACACATTCAATATGCTGGAGGGAAATGTGTTAACCAGTTTTCAAAACAGAGACACAGGAACCGAGAGTTGTTAATAATTTTCTTGAATCAAGAAATACTTTAATAAACAGTATTTATCAGAAAGTTACTAAAACCTACACCTAATCAACATGTACAACTAATCTTGTCTTCTCCATCAGAATATTCATTGTTAGAGGTTTCTCTCCTTCAGTGTTGACTCCAACTTTAATAAATGCGGGAGGGAGTTGATCGTAGGCTTTGAGAAGAATTGCCTCATTGTGGTTATACTTATACATGACGTCAGCTTTGGAATCAGATGTAATCCATGGATGTCTGAGACTTACGAGAATGACATCACCTACACTAAGACGAATGCCGTCATGCCTACGAGAACGACATCGCCTACACTAAGAGGAATGAAAAACGTGTATATGAATGCTAGACAACAATTAATATATAGTATTAGACAACAATATATTTATGGTTGGTTGATTGAATTTATATATTTATAAGTAGTCTCATATGGTTGATAAACAACAATACCACTCCTTGGTATACATCATTACCCTTATGTTAAACAACAATAGAATAAACTGTCGGCCGGTGTTTTATATTATTTTCTCAATAAGAACACCTTCACATAAACCTTCTTCTTTGGGGAACTTTTAACCCAACTTACTATTTACACTTAAATGCCTTAACTAATTTATCCGAATAAGTAATTTGAACCTAGAAGAAAATAGAAGTAGATTGTTATAAGAAATAATAATTATTAATGTTAAATGATGCAAAATGTTTTAAGGTTTATTGATTTTTATTAAACGTAATAGGATGATCATTCTTGGACAGAGTTGTAAATGTTGGTTTAATAGGACTGTTAGACATAATTGTTTATCGATGTAATAAATGTTTATATTGCTCAAGCTTAATGGTCGAGGGATTAGTAGTTTTATCAACCAAAGCTATTAATAGTTAACAGTTAGTTGGCTTATGCGCCTTGCACCTTAGGTGCAATATGCTCCTATGGTGCAAGATGCTCCTGCGACAATTGAACATGGTCATCAAAGAACTTTCAGGGGAATTGTTCGAGCAACGATTCCGAGAGAGGTACCTATTAGAGGAATTCATTGAGTGTTGTCTCAACGAGTTCAATGCCTTATGACAGGACAGTTTTACGGTGCCTAAGTATGAGGCTCGTTTTATGGAGTTGCTTCAGTATTAACCGCACCTTAATACTGAAAAACTTAAGGTTGATAGGTTCTTGTTAGGCCTTAGTGTCAACATATGTGCAAAGTTTTTGATTTTGATGCCTCGGCCCTTGCATGATGTCATCTAGAAGGCCCTCATAGGAGAGGAGGAGCTTATCAGCGGGAGTTAGAGAAGGACTCCAGTGTTAAGGTCCTAACCCGCACATGGGTAGATTAATGTATTCGGATGTAATAAAGGTCAATATTAATAAGACCATTCAATAAAAGATAATTAGGCGGATGTAAGAAGACCTAATAGAAGCTTCCGCTTCTAGAAGGATCTTCCT
>ML805398.1:230106-243508 GCA_009831015.1 Picea engelmannii | reverse complement strand
GTGAACATTGCTATCTGAATCAAGTGCTATTTCTATTCAAGTGCTCTTTCTGTTGCTATTTCGTATATCATTTCTGTGTATTGTGAAGATTATGCTGGATATTTTACTGTTATTCTGTTATTTCTAGCATTTCGTTCCTGTTCTGCATATTTTATATATCTGGTATCTTGCATCCAGTGAGACCAACAGGGCATGTTTCATCCAGTGTGTAGCAACATCTGACACCAGCTAGACAGATGCTAGGGTATCATGGCTTCCAGAGAGGATCCACTTTCACCACACCTCAGTGACCAATGCCTCAGCAGCGGACTCCTTATCGGGGACCATAACGTCAGTAGTAGCGTCGACTGCAACAACAATAGTTTAGGCCTATTCAGCAAAATAGACCAGGACTCCAGGCTGGTGGGCCATCAACTTCTACTTCAGGTACTAGTAGTACTGGACTGAAGAAGTGCTATTGGACTTGTGGGGAGACACACAACCAGTGCGACTGCCTAGTGGAGAGGACTAGATAATCTGGATCAGCTCGACCCATTACCATGGGAGATTTGGGCAAGGCGCATCAGATTCATGTAGTGGTGAATAACTGCCAGGTAGAGCACCAGTCCACTTGGTTCGAGACATCAGGTACCATCGCTAACTAAACCCTTAGTATTTTGATAGATCCCGGTGCTACCGAGAGATTCATTTCAGGTGCAGTACTAAAGAGGATTAAGGTAAAGGTAGTCGAAGATGAAGAGTTTATCTTTGTAGAGATTTCTTTGGGAGCCAAATAAAAGGTTGGAGTAAAGGTTATGGGTTGTACCCTTAACCTGGGAGAGTTTGTCACCAGGGCCAAATTGTACACCATGATATTAAGATATTATGACGTCATGATCAATATGGATTGGTTGAAATCGCATGAGGCGATACTCAACTGCAAGACGAAACAATTGAGCTTGGTTGATGATGAGGGAGAGAGACAAGTAATTGTGGGACGAAACCAGGGAGTTTTCCTGAGGTTCATATCTTCCTTGTAACTACAGAAATGAATGCACAAGTGATGTAAGATTTATGCGATCCTTGTGTTAAACGAGAAGGGAGTAGCAGAAGTTCTAGAACACCTTCCTGTTGTGAGAGAGTTTGCGGACGTATTCTCAGAGGAGTTACCTAGGATGCTGCCAGAGAGGGAATTGGAGTTTACCGTGGACCTAAAATCGGGGACTGAACCGATAGAAAGAGCTCCTTATCGGATGTCAACCCTGGAGTTATAGAAGTTGAGAATGCAACTGAAGGAGCTGTTGGACCTGGGACTTGTACGTCCAAGTGTGTCACCATGGGGTGTGCTTGTTATTTTCATACGAAAGAAGGATGGGTCATGGAGACTCTGCATTGACTACCTTCAATTGAACAAGGAAACAATCAAGAATCAATATTCGTTTCCAAGGATTGATGATCTGTTCGATCGGATTAAGGGTGTGATAATATTTTCAAAGATCGATTTGTGATCAACGTATCACCAGTTACATATAAAGGAGGATGACGTCCCTAAGACATCTTTTAATATGAGGTTTTGACATTACGAGTTTACTATTTTACCATTTGGACTCACAAACGCTCCAGGGGTATTTATGAGTTTAATGAATGGGGTGTTCCGCGAATACTTGGACAAGTTCGTCTAAGTATTCATTGATGATATTTTGATTTAATCTCGGACGATGGAGGAGCATGATGAGAACTTGCACTTGGTACTAAAGTGTCTGCGAGAGCACAATTTGTATTGGAAATTGTCCAAATGCTCATTTTATGAATCGAAGGTTCATTACTTAGGGAATTTCATCTCGACGAAGGTATCAAGGTGGATCCATCAAAGGTTGAGGCTATTATGGAATGGCATGCACGATGAATGTCCCAATAGTGCGTAGCTTCATGGGTTTAGAAGAATACTATCGACGGTTCGTTGAGGGATTTTCGAAGATAGCAAATCCGATCACAGAATTGAAGAATAAGAACAAGAAGTTTGTTTGGACCGAGAAATGTGCATAGGCATTTTAGAGGCACAAGGAGTTGTTGACAACAACATTGATACTAAAGGTCCCTGAAATGGACGTAGACTTCTTGGTATGCACTGACACATCCCAGGGAGTCTTAGGCAAAGTCTTGATGCAAGATAGTCAAGTGATCTCTTACATTTAGAGGAAGTTGAGAAGGCATGAGGAGAACTACACGACGTACGATTTGGAGTTGTTAGCTATTTTATATGCCTTGAGAGTGTCGAGACATTGCCGTATTGGAAAAAAAATTGAACTAAAAATGGACCATTGTGGACTTCAACACATATTTACATAAAGTGACCCGAACACGCGAAAATGACGTCAGTTGGGATTTCTTAGCGAGTACGATTTCAAAATTACTTACATAAAAGGAACAATGAACTAAGTGGCAGATGCATTGAGCTTTAGACCACACATTGTTTCGATGTTTCCTCTTCAGATGAATCTACATGAAAATATTCTAACTTTACAGTGTGACGATGACTTGTACAAAGAGGTCAAGGATTTTATCGGACAAAACACAATGATGGTACCAAGGTTTGAAGGATTTACGTTTGACGAAGATGGATTATTGAGGATTAAAAATTTGATTTACGTAACACCGAATGACGAGTTGAGGAGTTTGATTCTAAATGAGGCTCATAGAGCAGTGTACATGGCTCACATGGGAGTCACAAAGATGAGGGTGGGCCTTAAACCCTTGTTCTTCTGGAAAGGAATGAATTCATACATAGTCAGCTATGTGGCTAGATGTCTAGAATGTCAGCAGATAAAGGTTGAAGATAGACATCCAACATGATTACTATAACCTCAAGGTATTCCAGAATCGAAACGGGAGGTTATTTCGATGGATTTCATTGTTGGATTTCCATTGACGGAAAGGAGACACAACTTGATTTTTGTGGTAGTCGACACCCTGAAGAAGAGTGCTCATTTTATTCCTATGCGTATGATGTATCAAAAACCTCACATAGATAGAGTTTTCATCAGTGAGATTGTGAGGCTGCATGGCTTGTCTAAGAGGGTTATATTTGATTGAGGATCGATGTTTACTGGACGATTTTGGACTAGTTTCCAAGAGGCCTTGGGAACCCAACTTAAATTTAGTACTGCGTATCACCTAAAGACTGACAGACAGACCAAATGAAGAAACCAAATATTGGAAGACATGTTGTGCATGTACGTGATGGACCAACAATAGCATTGGGAAGAATTCTTTCCACTGGTAGAATTCACATATAACAAAAGTTACCAAAGAACCATTACAATAGAGCCTTTCGAGTTTCTTTACGGGTGACCATGTCAGACGCCTCTGAGTTGGGATCGACATGAGGATAGGGTCCTGGTGGGATCACAAGTGATCGAAGAAATGGAAGATCAAATGAAAACAATAAGACAAAGGATCAAATAAGTGAAGGATCGACAAAAGTGTTATGTCGATGCACACCGTGTCGACCGTAGTTACGAAGTTGGTGATCGAGTATTCTTGTGGGTAAAACCACATAAGAGTTCAATCAAGTTTGGAAAGGGATATAAAATCTCTCCTAGGTTCGTGGGACCCTTCAATATTGTGGAGAGGAAGGGGCCTGTGGCCTATCGACTAGCCTTGCCTGATTCTTTGAGGCTTATGCACGATGTGTTTCACATATCTGTTTTGAGACATTATATTAGGGTAAAATCATGAATATGGGTAACACTTTTGGGACATTCGGGTCTCAAAAATTCCTAGAGGCAATATTTCGGCCTAAAAAATGTTGCTATGATTTTTTCGACCGAAAAAACTTTCGACCGAAAATTTACACGTCAAATTGAACGGTGCCCTGACGATGCCCTCGAGATTCGTGTACAATGTTTTTTGGATGAATTATTTTCCCATGGTAAGAATATTTCGGCCGAAACATTTATTTTTAATGGATCCTTTTAAAATATAGGTTTCAGCTGAAATAATATTTCGTCCAAAAATATGAAATTGGAACTGAAAACAAAAACCAGAGAATTTCCCAAACTTACCTGAACTTCGGAGGTGGCGGACTTTTGCAAATACTGAGAATTTGGTTTCGAAAATGACACCAGCATTTCCAAAATTGAATCTACTTTCAATTCCTATAATTTGTTTTTGTTTTCTTTATTTTTATCTAATTTTGTTTAATTTAAAAAAATATTCATTACATAATATTTTCAATAGACATTATGATTCGGTGAAATGAAATATCGGTTTCTCTAAAAATATACAGTGAAAAATTTAGAAAAAAATATATTCATAATCCTTAAACTATTCTTTTCAAAAGGGTATATTTAGATTATAGTTTTAAGTAAAATTAAGATATATATAAGGTGTAGAAAAACACGTGTTTAAAATCTGCAATGTTTTCATCTTGGTCAACTTAAACAAATTCTAGAAATTATAATATTCATCCGTTAGATTCAAAATTATAGTCATAATAAAATAGAGTCTCTGTAGATTGTTGCAGTATATCTCGTTTCTTAAAAACATAAGTTTAATAACAGATACATTGTTGTAGAAAAAAGTTACTCATTATCATTCCTTTCATGTTTAAGAAACATACTGTTAAACAATTGTCAAATTGACATATGAAATCGTGATAAAAAAAAATTGAAAAAAAGTCGTTGGAAATCTAACAAAATTCTTCACAAGTTTTGTTTTTACTGTAAAGTGAAATTCTAAATAAAAAAAATACTTTAGTATGCCGGAAGTTGAGCAACTTGTGAAAATACAGTTTGTTTTTTCATAAAACAAGCAAAAGTGTAACCCATCTTCATGATTTTACCCATTAGTGATCTTACACATGTTATTGACATTCGTTCCTTACAGGTATCAGACGAGGGGGTCCTCACGGTTGATCCGATGCACATCCTGGATCATCACATTCGACAACTATGGTGTCGAATAGTAGATCAAGTCAAGGTCTAGTGGGAAAACATAGTCGCACTCAGCAAACTGGGAGGACGCATATGATATGCGCCAACAATTTCCATTTTTGTTTGATTTATAGACTTATAATATTGTGATACACATTATTTCAGCACTTATATATTGTGAAACTTCGGGACGAAGTTTAGACCAAGAGGGGGAGTATGTAACATCCTGCTCTTGCGCGCATGGAGAGAACTTATTCTTTGAGGACACCTGATTTCAAGTGATCCAAATTATTATACTATTGGGCGTCTGATTATGATTATGAGGCATTATGGATATGATGACATGCTATTTTTTTGTTTTGACATAGACAAGTGATCTGATTGGGTTCTCCTAAGTGTGCATTACTATGGACCTCGAGGATGTAGAGGCATCGATGAAAACCCCTTGGACTTCGAATCGAGTCAGGGAGTGGACTATTGAGTTTTTATTATTTTTGATATGACATATGCACATCTAATTAGATGTTATGATGATTTATTTTAGTTCTGACATGATCCATTGATGATGCAGGTTGACGAGAGCTTTCCAACCAGAATCGCATGTGGATTAGAGGGGTCATGCATGACAACCAGAGATGTTGAGGGAGAGGTGTGGACAAAAACCTTTCCACAACCTACTCACATTCCCGTTGTGGCTCTAACTGTAGGTTAACGATTACCTAGTTCGAGAAGACCCACAATGTCACGAGGGAAGACTGCGATCGTCGCTCACGATGATTCTAAAGGACGCACAATAAGGTGGGGGAGTTATTCCTTAGAGGCCCTTAGTTTCTCACAAGATCACCTAACAGAGTATTGAATCCAGGGGTTTTTTATGTCTACCAAGTCATTCAAGAGGTGAGTGGCACCCTCAGAGCACGTAGTCCTTCCTGAAGGGCACACCGCGCAAGAAAAAATAGAAATAGGCGAGTGGCACCCTTGTATCACCTACTACGTCCTGAAGGGCACATCACGCAAGGGAAACTGAATGAGGCGAGTGACACCCTTGGAGAACCTAGGGCATCCTGAAGGGCACATCGCGTTGTTAACTAATAAGTGAATAAACGTATATGGCCTTAAAATGAATGATGTGATAAGAAAGATTTAAAAACAATTTCCCTAATAAAAATGCCGCCCAACCTAGGAAAATAAAATCTAGGTCTATGTAATACTTGTGATAAATAATAATAATAATAATAATCATTAAACATGTGACGAAAATGGGGTAAGAAATTCGATTAATTTATTAAAATCAAATTATATCGAGGGATCAAAATTTTAAAAGGGAATTGATTGTTTTTCTACACATGCTAATTAAAATTTATTAATTAAAAAGAAAAAGGGGAAAAAGGTAATTTTCTACACTTGCTAATTTGAGATTTAGATAAAAAGGGAAAATAGGGAAACTTAAAAGAATTAGGAAACTAAGGGAAAAAGGAGGAAACATAAAGAAAAATGGAAACATAAGGAAAACACAAAATGAATAACTTAGTAAGGGATCTTGCCTTTAAGAACTTTCTAAATTGAACTCAACTAGGAATTTAGTAAGGACGTAAGGCATTAAAATGTGGAAGGGAATATGGGGACACCTAGGAGCGATTCTAGGAATGATTTTAGGTGGGTGTGACATATAGAGGTAATTAAATAATTAATGAAATTAATTTCTGGTGGAACTAAGGGGATGGGTGACATGTGTACGAGGGAGGTTTTTTCTGAATTAAATTATTGAAAAATAAATTAAATGGGAATTTGGGAAAGAAATCACTTAGAAACTCTATATATAAAGGATGTAGGAGGAGGAGTATGGATATCTTCTTTTATGTGTAACATTATGCTGCATAATTATTGACTTGACTGACTTATCTTGTGGGAGTCAGGATACCCAGCTCAATGACAAGTGGTAGCTTGGCCTTGTGAGGCGAGATGGGAGCTACTTGTTCTCTGGTTTCATGTGCGTGACACCATTGTGGCCCGAAAGGATAAGGGGAAAGAAGATTACCCCTAGCATTGGATGGGAGGAACCGATGAAGTCACATCGGTCAGCAAGCTAGAGCTGGATGGAGCACACGGGACAACGACTAGATATTTCCCTCTTAAATCAACGACTACGATCTTCTTCCATTCTGAACTTCGGAATTTTGAAATCACAAACCTCACTTTCCTTCGTACCTCAATCTTCCGGAGTTGATGATTTGTGGACACCTGTCCTCCAAGCAACAGTCCTACCTTCACTTCGAGTGTTTGGCCTTTCCACTCAGATCAATGATCCTATGACCCCCTTCTTGATCGACGATCGAGATCTCCCTGAGGTCTTCAGACTTCTAAGATCTCAAATATGAAACTTCACCCTTCTTCCCAATGCATTTTCTCCAAAGGCTATCATCCACTAACATGTGTCCTCCTGATCTAACCATCGAGGATTACTTCGGGTCTTTACTTGGAGTGCATGGATCTATGCCACATCTCTCTTAGATCCTACGACAATGAATCACTTCATGACTTTACCTGTAGTCCACGGATTCACACCATGTTTCCTCTATATATGGCGGTCCAGATCTACTTCGGATCTTCTGGATTCACCAATCTCAAATCTCAATTGAAATCCCACTACACTTTACCCGGAACTTACGGTCTATTGACAAGTGTCCCCTTAAAGATCAACGACTCTCGGCTCTTTGACTATTCGGGTTTCAGATGTTTCAACCTTTCACCTTTTCCTTCCTCTCAATCTTACAATCCACTGACATGTATCCTTCTGGATCTAACGGTCCAGATTCGCTTCGAATGATCGGACAATTGGGATTCACTTCGGATTTTTGGCTCTTCAGACATCGCGAATCTCAAATATCAACTCAGAAACTCTTGAATGGATTTCTTGAAGCCGCTGATCTAACAACTTAGATTCACTTTGGAAATCCGATGCTTGAGATTTTCTTTAGGTTTTATGATGATTCAGATCTACTTCAGCTAATTGAATGGTTGAGATTCTACTTCAGGTTTCCCACTCTTCGAGATTCATAAATCTCAGTTCTGAAACCTTGGTGAGTTCTCTCTCCTGAGTGTGCAAAGAGCCAAGGCTCATGCACCTTAATCTAATCATACATTTTTTGATCCCTTGCACTACGATCCAACTACCACTATCTCTCCTCCAGATGAGCTTCTAATTTCTTCTGACTTAGAATATTTATTAGTATTCAAAGGTTTCTAACCTTTTCTCCTCCTATGATTCCAACTCTTGGATCTCGTTAAAACTTATGAAAAGTGTTATCCCTTCTAATCTTGATCCTTAAAGGATTTTGACTTCCCATGCACTCCTTGTGTTCTCAGGATTTCGATAACTCAGATCAAAGGATTTCTTGAAAATAAATTCTTCTCGCCCACATGACGTTCCTCTGTTTTGGTTTTTCTATGCTTGGTATATTATTGACGTTGTGCACTCCTTGCACCTGGTCTAAGTTTCCTTTGTTCTCTCTGAACTCCTATGAGTCAATCCAAGACTCAATCGATGCGCTCCTTGTGTTCGAGATGCACACCTTGCATACGAGTTTTAGAAGAGAAACAATTGAAACTTATATAGTTTCATCACAAAATCATATGATCAACTTCTTGAACAATAATACATGAAGGAAATGAATTAAATCACATACACAAAATATAACATTCATTCATTCACAAATCAAATGAACACAGTCCAAGTATTTGGGACAATTCTTTCTGTTCTCTTCATTCATGAAACAAATTACATAATCTTGATGTTCTCCACTGCATATTTTCTTCTACTCTACTATATTCTACTGATCTCTGTCTCCGTCTCATAATCTCCTAATTATTCTATTACAATGCAACAACACAACTATATAAGGACTAGATCCATGAGCTCCCTCGTCCTATCCGCAACCTATCCTATCAAACTCTTAGAGGTTACCTACTTTGTCCTATTATAATAACTAACAATTATTTCCAGATAAGATTCAACACTCTATATTTGCAACCCCTTACATTCCTTCACGACTTTACAAACATGACATATTTAAAAATGTTGCTTTCAAAAATATGTCAACAATTCAATTTACTTCTGAGTTACTTGCTAATGTGAAACTCTGTCATGCTGAGATGTCGTTCCCTTGCCTCCACTTTTGGGTCCTTGAATTTGAAGGCGATGCTCCTGCATCATATGACAACGACACCATACCCATTCACAAATGTCTTGGAGGAGAACAATATACCTATGGGATTAAGGTTCCTTTCTCATATTTAATTTTTTAAATCAAATAAACCTCTTTTTCTTAACTCATTTTTTTCTAATGTGTTCTCATCTTATAATATTTCACTTTGTGCACTACTATATATATTCTCATCTTATAAAATTTCACTTTGTGCGCTATTATATATATATATATATATATATATATATATATATATATATATCCACCTTTTCTTTTTCACATCCATTGGTTGTTTGGGATTAGGATATAAATTGATTGGCTATAAGATTCTTCTACTTCCGAGTCCATGTGATGTTGGCTGATCTCATATTTTGATTATTTTGTGTCTCTTCCACTTCTTTTTCACATTCTCTTTGACATTAAGTATTTATGCATGGAAATCAAATGTGGAATATACAAGTGTTATAGGTAGGAAAACTATAAAATTCAACTTACTTTGAAAGAAATTAAAGAGGTATTGATCGTAAAGGGAAAAAAGGTGGGGATTTGTTTATTTTAAGTCATTTTTTTTATGTAAAACTTTTCATTGTATGTATTTTATTTTCATTTAAAATGAAGTGTCTTCACACAGTTTGTTCCTCTTCTAGTGCCCTTTGTGTCATGTGTTGCAATCCATTGTGCACACGAACCTCTTCTAGTTCCCTCTACACCGAGCATTTCAATTCTTCACACGTGCATGCCTCTTCGAGTGCCCTCTATGTTGCGTGTTGTAATTCTTTGCATGCATTGTCCTCATCAAGCACCCTTTGTGTGTCACGTAGGAACTGATTTTGCTGAGAGGTGTCAAACTTAGGATGTTCTTTCCCTGCTTTTCTAATATTTCCTTAAACATTTTTACTTAAACTTTCTCCCTGTTGTAGGTTATCCCTTGTATGAGTGCCTCCTCAGGTTATACCACCTGCAAGTCTGCTTGTTTCAACTTTTGATCTTTGAATGGATCAACAATCACCATGTTGCAGTGCCCCTTCTTTTCTTCCCATTTGCCAATAATTCTGGGTAATTCTGCATGACATGGTCTACGTTGTGGCAATATCCACACAGTGTGTGCAACTTGGTACATAATCGCCAGAAGTGGCATATCTCATGATAGTTAAAATAGGTAGGAGGTCCTCATCTACCACCATCATATCCCATTACTCTTCCCTATCCTCCTCAGTAGCTTCCTCTAAAAGCAACTCCATGGTTGAAGCCTCTTTAGTCTCCACCCTTAATCTCTTCCTAGACCTAGTAAGCATATGGATTATTCTCCTTCATTAGATGTAGCGATCGAAAATTTTTCACATCATGGCCCATGGATTTGCAAAGATTGCAAATGAAAGTGTTTGTGGTATTTTGATACTTTTTTAGTGTTGGGAAATAGGGAGGTAAATATCCCCATTGTGTATAGAGCTCACACCAGTCAGTCTATGGTCCTGTCCAAAATAGATTTGACGCACCTGTCGTTGTGTAACTTCCCAGTGTAAGGCACTCATATCTATGGTGACCTTCTACACGGGACACTAGAAATTATTGCACACAACTTTATCCTTGACAGTATATTATCATTTAATGGGGAGTTTCATGAGTGATATTGTACCTACGCCAACCCTGCCAACGTCTGTCCACCTCCTGGCATAGACTCTAAGTGCAAAGTTATTTCTACAACCTCCACCTGGGTCATTACCCTATGCTGGGTCCATTCCGTATACGAGTCTAGAAAAAACCATTCCATTTGTTGAATGTATTGGATCTGAAATGTTATTCTGTTCAACACAATATTGAATTGTTGGTCATAATCCCACATGATTTCTCAAGCTTTCTTCTTAATATCCCTGATCTCGATTATACATTGTGATTCTCATTTTGGTTTCTAAAATTCTCTCAACAGATCTCTCTTTATTTTTGTAAGGGACCTTGCTTCTATCATTTGGGTAGTAGCCTTGTACTTCATGTACCATTTCAAATCTCTGTCTATGAATGTGGTCTCTATCTACAAAATCTCAGATACCTCATCCATGATTCTTTCTGTAGACCATATATATTTACACGTGAACCGATGTTGTCTTGCATAATCTCTTTCTATCTCATGAAATGCTGAAATCTTGAAGGTTGAATTCAGGATTTCCATACTTGATTTAGAATTGTGGCTTCTAATCTTATATATTCTCCCTCCATTTCTTCTAAGCTCGCTTCTTCTACTTCTCCCACCTTTTAACTTTCTTCGGTCATTTTTTCTTTATGACAAATGTGCAAGGTGGGTGGTTCAAAGAGGGGGTTCCTCCATACTCTCTGATATTCTTCGATGATGGATCCCAAAGAGATCCCTATATATAGCATTGCAAGCCTTCTCATGATCGTTGAGTTATCTACTCCTTGGAAAGATCCATCACTATCTTTTGCTATATTTTTGCTACTGCTTTGTGCCCCATCTTCATTTAATGTCACTACACATCTCACTATATAAGGGGATCTAATTTTTTTTTCTTTGATCCTAATCCCACTGCTTTCGATATCCTCTCTTGATGCCTCACTCCTAATGTCATGTCCCTTTGATAGCCTCTCCTCCTCTACACTTGTCTCTGGCACAAATATTTCTCATGCACATGATTTTGGCATGGTTTCTTTTCTCTCCATCCTGGATCTTACTAATTTGTCACCCATTTGTTTTTTTCTTTTCTTCTTTATTCGACTCACCTCCTTACTCAACTCTTCTTATGTATCTCCCAGTTCTTCCTTTTGTATCCATTCTCTTCTCACCTCATATCATCACTTTTTCGATCCATTATACTATATCCACTCTTCCTTTCATATTTTATTCTTTCCTCCCCTTTCCACATGGGAGGGGGGTTATTATTTCATCCTATCGAGCTGCATGCCCATCATCCCTTTCTCTACGAAGACAATATTTATCCATAGGGTAATTTATTACAACAATCTACTTCTAGGGTCGAATGAATTTTTTTTCAAGACTATAAACTGAATCGTTGCATTCAACAACAAACTCAACAATACACCCTTCTTTCACATGATTAAGCAAAAAAATGATGGATTTGGCCCAACTATATCCACATATTGCAATCTATTGATTGCATCTTGGTCCCAAACCAATGATTCTTGGTCTCTCCATACATATTCAATCTCTCTTTGTCTCTTTATACACTCATGCAATAAAATATGAAACTAAACAAAGAAAATTTCATTCAAATCTATATCGATGAAATTTTGTTTCCATTGTTCGAGGTTGATTTGTAGGTTCTTGGTCTCTCATTGCATTAACTCATCCTCCTTCACATACATATAGTCTTCTATATCCTTCCTTGAGGGTTTCCACATCACCTCCTTCATGTAGAAAAAAACATTGAGGTCCCGACATTGGAACCAATTATTGGCTCCGGGTTTTAGAAATAGGGTTGAAAAGGATTTACCAACAAATACCCCATAGGTGTGAGCATATCAATTTTCAAGGACTAAATAAGTTGTCACTCGATTTCTCCCCCTAACTAGACCTCTAAATTTTCTACACCTAACATTACAATCAAATCTTAGTTAACAAAAACCGGACCCTTATATATTTGCATGCATTCCCCTAATGCGTATTGGAGCATGAAAATGATATCAACCTTACCAGCTCACCCACAACCTCAACCATGACTAGTGGGGTTGTTACAAAAATGATTACAATCATTACTAAATATCTTGGTTAAGGGCCAAGTTGATTGATTACAATAATTACTGCCGCGCAGTGAAAACTCTTGGGAGCACACACAATGTTGACTTATGGTGTGTACACAGTCTTGTCAAAACCGTAGGATACCAACATATGCTCATGGAAAGTATTTTACTTGTAGAGAATACACATAGGTCTTGAGAATTTCTTTCATATAAATCAAAGTGCGGAGTATCCAATTACTTATCAAGAAGTGAGTTTAGAGTGAAAGATATCATAGGAATTAAGTGTTGTATCCAATTACTTATCAAGAAGTGAGTTTAGAGTGAGAGATATCATAGGAATTAAGTAAAGGGATTTATGGAATAAAATAAAGCACAATAGAGGAGAGGTAATAGAATCCCATAAAAAAGAATGCACTAAATTGGTAAATATAATAAAGAGTTGAATGTAATACCAAAATTCTTGAATTCTGAAGTTTAATAGTAAAATTTATCTAATTACTACTAAAATTTCTTTGTAAAAGCTACAACTAATCAACATGTACAACTAATCTCAGAATATTTATTGTTAGAGGT
>ML805398.1:202757-217692 GCA_009831015.1 Picea engelmannii | reverse complement strand
AATAAAGAGTTGAATGTAATACCAAAATTCTTGAATTCTGAAGTTTAATAGTAAAATTTATCTAATTACTACTAAAATTTCTTTGTAAAAGCTACAACTAATCAACATGTACAACTAATCTCAGAATATTTATTGTTAGAGGTTTCTTCTCCTTCAAAATATTCATTGCTACATGTTTCTTCTCCATCAGAATATTCATTGTTAGAGGTGTCTTCTCTAGTCCATTCATTGCTACAGGTGTCTTCTCCATCAGAATATGCTAAAGAGAAATGAATTAATCAAGTTTCAAACCACAGGCTTCAAAATTATATGTTGAATGTAATGCATTCAATATCATACATATATGCTGGAGGGAAATGTGTTAACCAGTTTTCAAAACAGAGACACAGGAACCGAGAGTTGTTAATAATTTTCTTGAATCAAGAAATACTTTAAATACTTTAAGAAACAACATTTATCAGAAAGTTACTAAAACCTACAACTAATCAACATGTACAACTAATATATTCATCTTCATCAGAATATTCATTGCTAGAGGTGTCTTATCCATTAGAATATTCATTGTTAGAGGTTTCTTCTCCTTCAGTGTTGACTCCAACTTCAATAAATTCGGGAGGGAGTTGATCGCAGGCTTTGAGAAGAATTGCCTCATCGTGGTTATACTTATAAATGACATCAGCTTTGGAATCAGATGTAATCCATGGATGTCTGAGACCTACTAGAATGACATCAACTACACTAAGAGGAACGCCTTCATGCCTTAACCTCCCACTAATTTTACACCTGATCACTACACGTGGAATAGCAGCGATGCTCGCCCAATATTGCAACAACTTATCCATATACTTCTCTGCGCATGACGACTGCTTCACTTCTTCGCCTTTTGCTATTTTTATCTCCCTTGCCCTTCCTCTCACAAACAGTTCCTGTCATTGTCTTCCACTCTTCCACATCCCAATCAGTATCCGCAGAATCATGTTTTTGTTCCATTTTTGTATTAGTAATTATTAACGTGACCCGTTTATATCCTCTCGGCGATGTTTTTCACTAATGAATAACAGATGATAGGCTCTCGAAGATGGGGTAGAGGGGTCACACACGACAACCAAAGACTCAAATGTGGAGTAGAGGGGTCACACACGACAACCAGAGACGTTGAGGGAGAGGTGTGGACAACTGCCCTGCCACAACCTACTAGCAATCCTGTAATCGCTGGAACTGCAGGTTAACGATTACCTAGTTTGACAAGACCCACGATGTCGTGAGGGAAGATTGCGATAGTCACTCACAATGATTATACGGGGTGCACAATAAGGCATGGGCCTTATTCCTTAGAGGCCCTTATTCTCCTGCAAGATCACCTGGCGGAGTATTGAATCGAGGGGTTTTTTATGTCTACCAAGTTAGTCAAGAGGCAAGTGGCACCCTTGGAGCACATAGCACATCCTGAAGGGCATGTCGCGCAAGAAAAAATGGAAAGAGGCAAGTGGAACCCTTGGAGCATGTAGTGCATCCTGAAGGGCACTTCGTGCAAGGGAAACAGAATGAGGCGAGTGGCACCTTGGAGCACCTACTGCATCCTGAAGGGTACATCACATTGTTAACTAATAAGTGAATAAACCTAGACGTCCTTGGAATGAATGATGTGATAAGAAATATTTAAAAAAAATTTCCCTAATAAAAATGATGTGATGTGACAATGACTCGGAGTTGTCACCTTGGGCTATGGTACGTACGCTTTTATTTTGAATGGTAGATTAATATTGATCTTGTGCTTCCATGACTGTACCTCTATTTTATAAAAAAATTGTGTTTACTCAGCGTTTTTAATCGAGAACTTAAGGTCGTCATAGATTTACACTCGTTGCATTGCCTTGAATCACTTGGCACCAATCCCTGATTGCTATGACTCTTCTGTTTGTTTTAATGAATTTTATGAGGAGATTGTGCTTTATATTTCAACCTCATCACTTCGGTGTTAATAGACCTATAGATCCTAATGCCCTACTTTTCTGTGCGTGGATGATGAGTGAAGGATTTTTTTCCTAGTTGTCTGCCCCTGTTGAAGGTCCTTGGTTGAATGATTGTATTGTGCCTTTTTGTGATTGAATACCTCCACGATTGTTTATCTTTTCTCTCCGTGAACCACTTATTATCCTCTGTGTTTAATCTCTGCGTTTTCACTATTACCCAACATTCAACCCACGATTCTTGGCATCTAACACACAACTATTTGTATTCATTGTCAGCACAACAGATCGATCGTTACTTTGTGATTTATTATTTATGATGGAAATTTAATCTGAGTTTTAAATACATTAAACCTCGAATTTATCCCTCTGCATTTTATTATGTTGGATGGAAAATATCCTCTACGTTCCAATACATTCAACCAAGAATTTCCTCTACAATTCATTATATCCTGATGGCGAAATTACCTTTCATTCTTAACACATTAAACTACGAATTTCCTCTGCAGTTTATTACAATTGATGGTGAATTTTACTCTATGAGTTAATACATATTGACTGCGATATTTCTATGCTTCAGACATCATTTTCATTTCTTGACTACGATTTTATATGGATGCGTTTTTCTCTTAGTGCTTGGATAGAAAATATTTTTAATTGGTGAAATTCTTTTATTGAATGATAGTGAGTTCTAAATGTTAAACAACATTGTAATTCACACAATATCATTACAGTATCTTTACTGCGTCAATTTTCAATAACCAACAACTAATTTCAGTTCTTAATCAACCATGATTTTCAATTCTTAACAACAACAATTTCCAAATGGTTAAACAACAACAACTTTCATTTTTCACAGTAACATTTACTTGTTGACAGTGTTTTCTGTTATCATGTGATTTCATTTATCACAGGCTCAAAAACAATATCCCTTCATAGTTTTAGGCTGTGATTTGAATATCTTATTTACACAGCTAATTTGATATATTGTGAGACTATGAATTGAATTCTTTTTAACTCAACATACGTGAACCTTTTCAACTCTACAATTTTCATTTATTTAGAAAGTTAATTCTTAATCTAGAAAGTTCAATCGAAATCCTTTTTAGCAGTTCAATTTTTCCTTTTCTCATCTTCATATCACGAATTGGATATAGTTGAATTCAACAACGATTTGATTGTTGTGTTAGACTGTGTAAATGGTTGGGTTAATTTATTGCTTGTATGAGGGTGATAGTGGGCGTAATTACTGTGTAATGAAGTGTGTAATAAGTAGCCTATCCTCTATGTATTGTGTAGTGATTTTACTACGCTTTGTTGGTGTTTCTCATGTGTAACCAATGGTGTTTAATAACAACGAATGTATATATTAGGTATCTGCGAAAGTCATAAATTTATTACACAACATTGTATTAATGAGACAACTTCATAAGGTATAGATTTATCTAGATATTATGAAACAAACTTATTATAAAGTTGTCTATGTGGTGTTAGACAGGCAACGTTGAATACTTAATGGACATCATTGCATATGAATCACAATGATTTGGCTAGGTGTGACTGCGACTGTTGGGTTGCTGCACATAGCTCCTAATCCCGAATTAAAAATTAAATGAGTGTTTAATTGCAATAGGAATGAAAAACATGTATATGAATGCTAGACAACAATTAATATATAGTATTAGACAACAATATATTTATGGTTGGTTGATTGAATTTACATATTTATAAGTAGTCTCATATGGTTGATAGACAACAATACCACTCCTTGGTATACAACATTACCCTTATTTTAAACAACAATAGAATAAACTGTCGGCCAGTGTTTTATTTATTTTCCCAATAAGAACACCTTCACATAAACCTTCATCTTCGGGGAAATTTTAACCCAACTTACTATTTACACTTAAATGCCTTAACTAATTTATCCGAATAAGTAATTTGAACTTGGAACAAAATAGAAGTAGATTGTTATAAGAAATAATAATTATTAATGTTAAATGATGCAAAATGTTTTAAGGTTTATTGATTTTTATTAAACGTAATAGGATGATCATTCCTTGATAGAGTTGTAAATGTTGGTTTAATAGGACTGTTAGACATAATGGTTTATCGATGTAATAAATGTTTATATTGCGCAAGCTTAATGGTCGAGGGATTAGTAGTTTTATCAACCAAAGCTATTAATAGTTAACAGTTAATTGGCTTATGTGCCTTGCACCTTAGGTGCAAGATGCTCCTATGGTGCAAGATGCTCCTGCGAAAATTGAACATGGTCATCAAAGACCTGTCATGGGAATTGTTCGAGCAACGATTTCGAGAGAGGTACCTATTAGAGGAATTCATTGAGTGTTGTTTCAACGAGTTCAATGCCTTACGACAGGACGGTTGTAAGGTGCTTGAGTATGAGGCTCGTTTTATGGAGTTGCTTCAGTATTAACCGCACCTTAATACTGAAAAAATTAAGGTTGATAGGTTCTTGTTAGGCCTTAGTGTCAACATATTTTCAAAGGTTTGGATTTTGATGCCTAGAGTCTTGCATGATGTCATCCAGAAGGCCCTCATAGGAGAGGAGGAGCTTATCAGTGGGAGTAAGAGAAGGACTCCAGTGAGACCAACAGGGCATGTTTCATCCAGTGCGCAGTAACATCAAACACCAGCTAGACAGATGCTAGGATATCATGGCTTCCAGAGAGGATCCACTTTCACCACACCTCAGTGACCAACACCTCAATAGAGGACTCCTTATCGGGGACCACAACATCAGTAGTAGCGTTGACCGCAAAAACAATAGTTTAGGCCTCTTCAGCAAAACAGACCAGGACTCCAGGCTGGTGGGCCATCAACTTCTACTTCAAGTACTAGGAGTACTGGACTGAAGAAGTGCTATGGACTTGTGGGGAGACACACTACCAACACGACTGCCTAGTGTAGAGGACTAGAGAATCTAGATCAACTCGACCCATTACCATGGGAGATTTGGGCAAGGGGCATCAAATTCATGTAGTGGTGAATAACTGCTAGGTAGAGCACCAGTCGGCTTTGTTCGAGACATCATGTACCATCGCTAACTAAACCCTTAGTATTTTGATAGATCCCGGTGCTATCGAGAGATTCATTTCAGGTGCAGTGCTAAAGAGGATTAAGGTAAAGGTAGTCGAAGATGAAGAGTTTATCTTTGAAGAGATTTCTTTGGGAGCCAAACAAAAGGTTGGAGGAAAGGTTATGGGTTGTACCCTTAACCTAGGAGATTTTGTCACCAGGGCCAACTTGTATGCCACGATATTAATATCTTATGACGTCGTGATCAATATGGACTGGTTGAAATCGCATGAGGCGATACTCAACTGCAAGACAAAACGATTGATATTGGTTGATGATGAGGGAGAGAGACACGTAATTCTGGGATGAAACTAGGGAGTTTTCTTGAGGTTCATCTCTTCCTTGTAGCTACAGAAGAGAATGCGCAAGCGATGTAAGATTTATGCGATACTTGTGTTAAACGAGAAGGGAGTAGCAGAAGGTCTAGAACACCTTCCTGTTGTGCGAGAGTTTGCAGATGTCTTCTCAGAGGAGTTACCTGGGATGCCGCCAGAGAGGGAATTGGAGTTTACCATGGACCTAAAATCGGGAACTGAACCGATAGCAAGAGTGCCTTATCATATGTCAAGCCCGGAGTTATAGAAGTTGAGAATGCAACTGAAGGAGCTGTTGGACCTGGGACTTGTACGTCCAAGTGTGTCACCATGGGGTGCGCTTGTTATTTTCATATGAAAGAAGGATGGGTCATGGAGACTCTGCATTGACTACCTTCAATTGAACAAGGAAACAATCAAGAATCAATATCCGTTTCCAAGGATTGATGATCTGTTCGATCGGATTAAGGGTGTGATAATGGTTTCAAAGATCGATTTGTGATCAATGTATCACCAGTTAGATATAAAAGAGGATGACGTCCATAAGACATCTTTTAATATGAGGTTTGGACATTACAAGTTTACTATTTTACCATTTCGACTCACAAATGCCCCAGGGGTATTTATGAGTTTAATGAACGGGGTGTTCCGCAAATACTTCGACAAGTTCGTCTAAGTATTCATTGATAATATTTTGATTTAATCTCGGATGATGGAGGAGCATGATGAGAACTTTTACTTGGTACTATAGTGTCTGCGAGAGAACAATTTGTATTGGAAATTGTCCAAATGCTCATTTTATGAATCAAAGGTTCATTACTTAGGGAATTTCATCTCGACGAAGGTATTACGGTGGATCCAGGAAAGGTCGAGGATATTATGAAATGGCCTGCACGACGAATGTCCCAGAAGTGCGTAGCTTCATGGGTTTAGCAGAATACTATCGACGATTCGTCAACGGATTTTCGAAGATAGCAAATCCGATCACAGAATTGCAAAAGAAGAACAAGAAGTTTGTTTGGACTGAGAAATGCGCATAGGCATTTTAGAGGTGCAAGGAGTTGTTGAAAACAACATTGATAGTAAAGGTCCCTAGCATGAATGTAGACTTCTTGGTATGCACTGACACATCCCAGGGAGTCTTAGGAAAATTCGTGATGCAAGATAGTCGAGTGATCTCTTACATTTCAAGGAATTTGAGAAGGCATGAGGAGAACTACGCGACACATGATTTGGAGTTGTTAGCTATTGTATATGCCTTGAGAGTGTCGAGACACTGCCGTATTGGAAAAAAAATTGAACTAAAAATGGACCACTGTGGACTTCAACACATCTTTACATAAAGCGACATGAACACGCCAAAACGACGTTAGTCGGGATTTCTTAGCAAGTACAATTTCAAAATTACTTACATAAAAGGAACAATGAACTAAGTGGCAAATGAATTGAGCTGGACAACACACATCGTTTCAATGTTTCCTCTTCAGATGAATCTACATGAAAATATTCTAACTTTACAGTGCGATGATGACTCGTACAAAGAGGTCAAGGATTTTATCGAACAAAACACAAAGATGGTACCAAGGTTTGAAGGATCTACATTTGACGAAGATGGGTTATTGAGGTTTAAAAATTTGATTCATGTAACACCAAATGACGAGTTGAGGAGTTTGATTCTAAACGAGGCTCATAGAGCAGTGTGCATGGCTCACCTGGGAGTCACAAAGATGAGGGTGGGCCTTAAACCCTTGTTCTTCTGGAAAGGAATGAATTCAGTCATAGTCAGCTATGTGGCTAGATGTCTAGAATGTCAACAGATAAAGGTTGAACATAGACTTCCAACATGATTACTATAACCTCAAGGTATTCCAGAATCGAAATGGGAGATTATTTCGATGGATTTCATTGTTGGATTGCCACTGACAGAAAGGAGACAGAACTTGATTTTTTTGGTAGTCGAAACTCTGACGAAGAGTGCTCATTTTGATCTTATGCGTACAATGTATCAACAACCTCACATAGATAGAGTTTTCATCAGTGAGATTGTGAGGCTGCATGACATGTCTAAGAGGGTTATATTTGATTGAGGATCCGTGTTTACTGGGTTATATTTGATTGACGATTTTGGAACCCAAGTTAAATTTAGTACTGTGTATCACCTAAAGACTAACGGACATACCGAATGAAGAAACCAAATATTGGAAGACGTGTTGCGCATGTACGTGATGGACCAACAAGAGAATTGGGAAGAATTCTTGCCACTGGTAGAATTCACATGTATAACAAAAGTTACCAAAGAACCATTAAGATAGAGCCTTTCGAGTTTCTTTACGGGTGACCGTGTCAGACGCCTCTAAGTTGGGATCTACATGAGGATAGGATCTTGGTGGGACCACGAGTGATCGAAGAAATGGAAGATCAAATGAAAACAATAAGGCAAAGGATCAAATAAGTGAAGGATCGACAAAAGATTTATGTCGATGCACACTGTGTTGACCGTAGTTATGAAGTTGGTGATCAAGTATTCATGCGGGTAAAACCGCATAAGATTTCAATCAAGTTTGGAAAGGGATATAAACTCTCTCCTAGGTTCGTGGGACCCTTCGATATTGTGGAGAGGAAGGGGCCCGTGGCCTATTGACTAGCCTTGCCTGATTCTTTAAGGCTTATGCACGATGTGTTTCACATATCTGTTTTGAGACATTATATTAGGTTAAAATCATGAATATGGGTAACACTTTTGGGACATTCGGGTCTCAAAAATTCCCAGAGGCAATTTTTCGGCCTAAAAAATGTTGCTATGATTGTTTTCAACCGAAAAAACTTTCGACCGAAAATTTGCACGTCGAATTGAATGGTACCCTGACAACGCCCTCGAGATTCGTGTACAATGTTTTTCGGATGAATTATTTTCCTTTGGTAAGAATATTTCAGCCGAAACATTTATTTTTAACGGATCCCGTTAAAATCTAGGTTTCGACCGAAATATTATTTCGGCCAAAAATATGAAATTGGAACTGAAAAAAAAAACCAGAGAATTTGCCCAAACTTACCTGAACTTCAGAGGTTGCGGACTCCTCCAAATACTGAGAATTTGGTTTCGAAAATGACACCAGCATTTCCAAAATTGAATCTACTTTCAATTCCTATAATTTGTTTTCGTTTTCTTTATTTTTATCTAATTTTATTTAATTTTTTAAAATATTCATTGCATAATATTTTCAATAGACATTATGATTCGGTGAAATGAAATATCGGTATCTCTAAAAATATACAGTGAAAAATTTAGAAAAAAATATATTCATAATCCTTAATCTATTATTTTCAAAAGGGTATATTTAGATTATAAGGTGTAGAAAAACATGTGTTTAAAATCTGCAACGTTTTCATCTTGGTCAACTTAAAAAAATTCTAGAAATTATAATATTCATCCGTTAGATTCAAAATTATAGTCATAATAAAATAGAGTCTCTGTAGATTGTTGCAATATATCTCATTTCTTAAAAACATAAGTTTAATAATAGATACATTGTTGTAGAAAAAAGTTACTCATTATCATTCCTTTCATGTTTAAGGAACATATTGTTAAACAATTGTCAAATTGACATATGAAATCATGATAAAAAAAGATTGAAAAATAGTCATTGGAAAGCTAACAAAATTATTCACAAGTTTTGTTTTTACTGTAAAGTGAAATTCTAAATAAAAAAAATACTTTAGTATGCCAGAAGTTGAACAACTTGTGAAAATACAGTTTGTTTTTTCATAAAACAAGCAAAAGTGTAACCCATCTTCATGATTTTACCCATTAGTGATCTTACACATGTTATTGACATTCGTTCCTTTCAGGTATTGGACGAGGGGGTGCTCACGGCTGATCCAATGCACATCTTGGATCATCACATTCAACAACTATGGCGTCGAACAATAGATCAGGTCAAGGTCTAGTGGGACAACATAGTCTCACTCAACAACCTGGGAGGACGCATATTATATGCGCCAACAATTTCCATTTTTGTTTGATATATAGACTTATAATATTGTGATACACATTATTTCAACACTTATATACTGTGAAACTTCGGGACGAAGTTTAGACCAAGAGGGGGCGTATGTAACATCCAGCTCTTGCACGCATGGAGAGAACTTATTCTTTGAGGACACCTGATTTCAAGTGATCCAGATTATTATACTATTGGGTGTCTGATTATGATTATGATTATGACCAGAATCGCATGTGGAGTAGAGGGGTCATGCATGACAACCTTAGATGTTGAGGGAAGGGTGTGGACAAAAACCTTTCCACAACCTACTCACACTCCCGTTGTGTCTCTAACTGTAGGTTAACGATTACCTAGTTCGAGAACACCCACAACGTCATGAGGGAAGACTGTGATCGTCGCTCACGATGATTCTAAAGGACGCGCAATAAGGTGGGGGATTTATTCCATAGAGGCCCTTAGTTTCTCACAAGATCACCTAGTGGAGTATTGAATCTAGGGGTTTTTTATGTCTACCAAGTCAGTCAAGAGGTGAGCGGCACCCTCAGAGCACATAGTCCTTCCTGAAGGGCACGCCGCGCAAGAAAAAATAGAAATAGGCGAGTGGGACCCTTGGAGCACCTACTGTGTCCTGAAGGGCACATCACACAAGGGAAACTGAATGAGGCGAGTGGCACCCTTGGAGAACCTAGTGCATCCTGAAGGGAACGCCACGTTGTTAACTAATAAGTGAATAAACGTATATGGCCTTAAAATGAATGATGTGATAAGAAAGATTTAAAAACAGTTTCCCTAATAAAAATGTCGCCCAACCTAGGAAAATAAAATCTAGGTCTAAGTAATACTTGTGATAAATAATAATAATAATAATAATCATTAAACATGTGACGAAAATGGGGTAAGAAATTCTATTAATTTATTAAAATCAAATTATATTGAGGGATTAAAATTTTAAAAGGGAATTGATTGTTTTTCTACACATGCTAATTAAAATTTATTAATTAAAAATAAAAAGGGCAAAAAGGTAATTTTCTACACTTGCTAATTTGAGTTTTAGATAAAAAGGGAAAATAGGGAAACTTAAAAGAATTAGGAAACTAAGGGAAAAAGGAGGAAACATAAAGAAAAAGGGAAACATAAGGAAAACACAAAATGAATAACTTAGTAAGGGATCTTGCCTTTAAGAAATTTCTAAATTGAACTCAACTAGGAATTTAGTAAGGACGTAAGGAATTAAAATATGTAAGTGAATATGGGGACACCTAGGAGCAATTCTAGGAATGATTTTAGGTGGGTGAGAGAAATAGGGGTAGTTAAATTATTAATGAAATTAATTTCTGGTGGAACTAAGGGGATGGGTGACATGTGTACGAGGGAGGTTTTTTCTGAATTAAACTATTGAAAAATAAATTAAATGGGAATTTGGGAAAGAAATCACTTAGAAAATCTATATATAAAGGAGGTAGGAGGAGGAGTATGGATCTCTTCTTTGATGTGTAACATTACGCTGCATAATTATTGACTTGACTGACTTATATTGTGGGAGTTGGGATACCCAACTCAGTGACAAGTGGTAGCTTGGCCTTGTGAGGCGAGATGGGAGCTACTTGTTCTCTTGTTTTGTGTGCGTGATGCCATTGTGGCTTGGGGGGATAAGGGGAAAGAATATTACCCCTAGCATTGGCTGGGAGGAACTGGTGAAGTCACATTGGTAAGCAAGAAGGAGCTGGATGGAGCACACGGGACAACGACTAGATATTTCCCTCTTAAATCAACGACTACGATCTCCTTCTCCATTCTGAACTTCAGAATTTTGAAACCAAAAACCTCGCTTTCCTTCATATGTCAATATTTCGAAGTTGACGATTTGTGGACACCTGTCCTCCAAGCAACAGTCCTGCCTTCACTTCGAGTGTTTGACCTTTCAACTCAGAACAATGATCCTGTGACCCCCTTCTTGATCGACGGTCGAGATCTCCCTCAGGTCTTCAAACTTCTAAGATCTCAAATATGAAACTTCACCCTTCTTCCCAATGCATATTCTCCAAAGGCTATCATCCACTGACGTGTGTCCTCCTGATCTAACCATCGAGGATTACTTCGGGTCTTTACCTAGAGTTCATGGATCTATGCCACATCTCTCTTAGATCCTACGACAATGAATCACTTCAGGACTTTACCTGGAGTCCACGGATTCACACCATGTCTCCTCTATATATGGCGGTCCATATCTACTTCGGATCTTCTGGATTTGACAATCTCAAATCTCAACTAAAATCCCACTACACTTTACCCGAAACTTGTGGTCTATTGACAAGTGTCCCCTTAAATATCAACAACTCTCAGCTCTATGACTATTTGGGTTTCATATGTTTCAACCGTTCACCTTTGCCTTCCTCTCGATCTTACGATCCACTGAGATGTATCCTTCTGGATCTAACGGTCCAGATTCACTTCGAATGATCGGATGATTGGGATTCACTTTGTATTTTTGGCTCTTCAGACATCGCGAATCTCAAATATCAACTCAGAAACTCTTGAATGGATTTCTTGAAGCCGCTGATCTAACGACTTAGATTCACTTTGGAAATCTGAAACTCTGTCATGCTGAGATGTCCTTCCCTTGCCTCCACTTTTGCATCCTTGAATTTGAAGGCGATGCTCCTGTATCATATGACAACGACACCGTACCCATTCACAAATGTCTTGGAGGCGAATAATATACCTATGTGATTAAGGTTCCTTTGTCATATTTAATTTTTAAAATAAAATAAACCTCTTTTTCTTAACTCAATTTTTTCTAATGTGTTCTCATTATTAAAATTTCACTTTGTGCGCTACTATATATATTCTCATCTTATAAAATTTCACTTTGTGTGCTACTATATATATATATCAACCTTTTCTTTTTCACATCCATTTTTTGTTTGGGATTATGATATAAATCGATTGGCTATAAGATTCTTCTACTTCCGAGTTCATGTGATGTTGGTTGATCTCATATTTTGATTATTTTGTGTCTCTTCCGCTTCTTTTTCTCGTTCTCTTTGACATTAAGTATTTATCCATGGAAATCAAATGTGGAATATACAAGTGTTATAGGTAGGAAAAATATAAAATTCAACTTACATTGAAAGAAATTAAAGAGGTATTCATCGTAAAGGGAAAAAAGGGGGGGATTTGTTTATTTTAAGTCATTTTTTATATGTAAAACTTTTCATTGTATGTATTTTATTTTCATTTAAACTAAAGTGTATTCACACAGTTTGTTCCTCTTGTAGTGCCCTTTGTGTCATGTGTTGCAATCCATTGTGCACACGAACCTCTTCTAATTCCCTCTACCCTGAGCATTTCAATTCTTCACACGTGCATGGCTCTTCGAGTGCCCTCTATGTTGCGTGTTGTAATTCTTTGCATGCATTGTCCTCATCAAGCACCCTTTGTGTGTCACGTAGGAAATGATTTTGCTGAGAGGTGTCAAACTTAGGATGTTATTTCTTTACTTTTCTAATACTTCCTTAAACATTTTTACTTAAACTTTCTCCCCGTTGTAGGTTATCCCTTGTATGAGTGCCTCCTCAGGTTATATCACCTGCAAGTCTTCTTATTTCGACTTCTGATCTTTGAATGGCTCAATAATCACTATGTTGCAGTGCCCCTTCTTTTATTCCCATTTGGCCAATAATTCTGGGTAATTCTGCATGACATGGTCTATGTTGTGGCAATATCCACACAGTGTGTGCAACTTGGTACATAATCATCAGAAGTGGCATATCTCATGATAGTTAAAATAGGTAGGAGGTCCTCATCTACCACCATAATATCCCATTACTCTTCCCTATCCTCCTCAGTAGCTTCCTCTAAAAGCAATTCCATGGCCAAAACCTCTTTAGTCTCCACCCTTAATCTCTTCCCAGACCTAGTAAGCATATTCATTATTCTCCTTCATTAGATGTAGCGATCGAAATTTTTTCACATCATGGCCCATGGATTTGCAAATATTTCAAAACAAAGTGTTTGTGGTATTTCGATACCATTTTAGTGTTAGGAAATAGGGAGGTAAATTTCCCCATTGTGTATAGATCTCACACCAATCAGTCTATGGTCCTGTCCAAAATAGATTTGACGCACTTATCGCTGTGTAACTTCCCAGTGTAAGGCACTCATATCTATGGTGACCTTCTACATGGGACACTAGAAATTATTGCACACAACTTTATCCTCGACAATATATTATCATTTCTTGGGGAGGTTCATGAGTGATATTGTACCTACGCCAACCCTGCCAACATCTTTCCACCTCCTGGCATAGACTCTAAGTGCAAAGTTATTTCTACAACCTCCACCTGGGTCATTACCCTATGCTAGGTCCATTCCCTATACGAGTCTAGAAAAAACCATTCCCTTTGTTGAATGTATTGTATCTGAAATGTTATTCTATTCAACATAATATTAAATCGTTGGTCACAATCCAACATGATTTCTCAAGATTTCTTCTTAATATCCCTGATCTCGATTATACATTGTGATTGTCATTTTGGTTTCTAAAATTCTCTCAACATATCTCTCTTTATTTTTGTAAGGGACCTTGCTTCTATCATTGGGGTAGTAGCCTTGTACTTCATGTACCATTTCAAAGCTCTATCTATGAACGTGGTCTCTATCTACAAAATCCCAGATACCTCATCCATGATTCTTTGTGTAGACCATATAGCTTTACACGTGAACCGATGTTGTCTTGCATAATCTCTTTCTATCTCATGAAATGCTGACATCTTGAAGGTTGAATTCAATATTTCCATACTTGATTTAGAATTGTGGCTTCTAATCTTATATATTCTCCCTCCATTTCTTCTAATCTCTCTTCTTCTACTTCTCCCACCTTTTAACTTTCTTCGGTCCTTTTTTCTTGATGACAAATGTGCAAGGTGGGTGGTTCAAAGAGGGGGTTCCTCCATACTCTCTGATATTACTCGATGATGGATCCCAAAGAGATCCCTATATATAGCATTGCAAGCCTTCTCATGATCGTTGAGTTATCTACTCCTTGGAAAGATCCATCACTATCTTTTGCTATATTTTTGCTATTTCTTTATGCCCCATCTTCATTTAATGTGACTACACATCTCACTATATAAGGGGATATAACTTTTTTTCCCTTGATCCTAATCCCACTACTTCCAGTATCCTCTCTTGATGCCTCACTCCTAATGTCATGTCCCTTTGATAGCCTCTCCTCCTCTACACTTGTCTCTGGCACAAATATTTCTCATGCACATGATTTTGGCATGGTTTCTTTTCTCTCCATCCTAGATATTACTAATTTGTCACCCATTTGTTTCTTTCTTTGCTTCTATATTTGACTCGCCTCCTTAACTAAACTCTTCTTATGTATCTCCCAGTTCTTCCTTTTGTATCCATTATGTTCTCACCTCATCTCATCACTTTTTCGATCCATTATACTATATCCACTCTTCCTTTCATATTTTATTCTTTCCTCCCCCTTCCACATGGGAGGGGGGTTATTATTTCATCCTATCGAGTTGCA
>ML805398.1:152230-180828 GCA_009831015.1 Picea engelmannii | reverse complement strand
GATATTTCGAATATATAATAGATACCGGTCATGTACATGTCATTTATTTCCAAATTTGAAATTTTAAAATGTCATTTCTGAGAATAATTTATCATTGTCAAACTTGACTTAAGCTTGGAGATGCCTTCATCGGGGTTTCGGGACTTTCAACGTTAAGAAAACGAGTCATCGTGAAACCCCGATCGCCGAAACTGCGATTTGTTAATTTAATTAATCAATTTATTATTTTAATTAATCAAGATTGTCATTTCGGATTTTCGTTAATCAAGAATTCGGGATTCGGGAAATCGGGGGTCGGGAGATCGGGACTTCTGATGTTGTGAGAATTTACATTTGCGGAATTGCGAATGTCGATTTCCCGATGTCATTAATTACCCATAATCATACTTAGCAATAATTAAATCACTATTAAATCTCCCTCAAACATCAATTATGATCGGAGATCGGGAAATCGGAGAAAACGATGTTAACTTTATTTGTTCTTTCAACACTACGAAGCGCGGTTTCCCGATGTGATTAGTTTAAAATTGAAACTTGTTTTAAAACGATAATTGAATTAAAGATGAGTTAATTACGTATTAATGTATCGGGGAATTGGGGGTCGGGGTTTCGTGACTTAATATGCAATGAGATTTTTTCCTACCAGATAGCGAACTCCGATATCCCGATATATTTTTAAATTCTTAAGTTTTGTCGTTTAAGTTTGTTTTTTATATTATTTGGGAAATTATTTGGGCATTCATTGATTAATTTCCAACCATCGTTTTCCCGAAATAAACCCCAAGTGTATTTCAGATTCATTAAGTATGAAAATTTTGTTTTATAAAGATTTTAAATAGTGCAAAGACTCCAGGATATCAAAAAATTTTGTTCTTGAGGTAAAAATTTAAGTTCAGTTTCAACATAGGCTCCAACTGGGGACCTCGTTTCCTTGCGGAACGAGGAGAACATGCAGACTCAACGCCTTAGGTTGAGATGGTAGGGGTGGTTGGTCATAGTCATTTCACCATATAGGTTGCCTTGTAGGAAACAAGAATCCTCCTTTCATTCACGCAATTTAAATCAAGTGTTTTCATCTTTCATCTTGCCGACTTATTGCTTAGGGTGTATGGGTATCGTCTTCTTGTTAGTTATTCGTTCTCGTAGTGCATTGGTTTTGTCATGAGTCTATGGTCGAGATAGGTTATGTTGCACCAGGATTATTGTCATGCTTATCACATAGTGACGACATGATTCTTGATGAGGGGATCATTGTGTGCCCTAGTGGATAGAGGCGAATGATAACATGGCTGGAGTCAGTGCCTCCCGTGGTGGGTGTTTGTTCGTTGTAGTTGATGTTGGTGCGTGGTCTATCACTCCTTCATGCGTTGGGTTTTGCATACCATAGAGGGTTCTGGTTACTAGTTGTTGAGGTTGTTGTGTTGGGACTGGGGATTTTGTCCTTTAGGTTGTAGGGATTGTCATGTTGGTGTCAGGATATTACCCATTTCTATCGATCTTTGATTTTCGCATGTTTCACCCAGTTGCTCGATGTGTTAGTGTGTAGATTTGTTGTTGTTTGTTGCATGATCTGTGTGTCTAGTGTTCATCGTCAAGTGGTGTGGTTTAACTCTATTGTTGTTTCCTTCCAGCCTAAAAACAAAAAAAAAATTGCACTTTTCACTTCGCTTGGATTCGTAACGATTGAGGTCTTTACATATGGTATCAGAGCAGGTTCAACCTACGACTTGGGAACACTTTGGATTTCATTGATATGATATTTGGTTATAATGTTTCTAATTAAGTTGATTTGTATTTGTGCAGGTAATCATGGTTAGAGGATATCGTGGAGGCAGATGATGGGGTACTAGGGGAGGAGGCGTGACGCCTCCAGTAGAATCCACACCTAAGCGGTCTAACCCCCAAGGAGATGAACAGGTTGTAGGGTAGGAGAAGATAGATGTGGGTGATTTGGTTGTGTTGATGAGGTATTTTGAACACATGTATGAGGCACTAATCATCCGTTTGGATAGAGATGAGGCTAGGGCGCTGAGACCCCCTAAGGGTCCACCACATGCTCCAGTTGGCACTAGTAGCATTGACCACGAACTCAAGAAGGTCAAATTTCCCGAGTTCTTTGGGGCCCCAGACGACACAGTCACCGAGGCATGCTTGAAGAATATGGCGATGTTCTTTGCACTTCGTGACTATACCTCCAACATGAAGGTTCACATGGAGGTATTTCAACTCTAAGGGAGTGCTCTTCTATGCTGCAAGATGCTCCTGCCACAATTGAACATGGTTGTCAAAGACCAGTCATGGGAATTGTTCGAGGAACGATTCCGAGAGAGGTACCTATCAAAGGAATTCATTGAGTGTTGTCTCAACGAGTTCAATGCCTTACAACATGACGGTTGTATGGTGCCTGAGTACGAGGCTTGTTTTATGGAGTTTCTTCAGTATTATCTGCACCTTAATACTGAGAAACTTAAGGTCGACCGGTTCTTGTTAGGCCTTAGTGTCAACATATGTGCAAATGTTAGGATTTTGATGCCTCAAACCTTGCATGATGTCATCCAGAAGTCCCTCATAGGAGAGGAGGATCTTATCAGTGGGAGTCAGAGAAGAACTCCAGCGAGACCAACAAGGCATGTTTCATCCAGTGCGCAGCAACATCAGACACTAGCTAGATAGACGCTAGGGTATCATAGCTTCCAAAGAGGATCCACTTTCACTACACCTCAATGACCAACGCCTCAGTAGTGGACTCCTTATCGGGGACCACAACATCAACAGCAACGTCGACTGCAGCAGCAATAGTTTAGGCCTGTTTAGCAAAACAGACCAGGATTCTAGGCCTTGGTATAGTTTGTAACCATCGCCATTACTCTGTTCTCTAGACGATCTACTAACGTTTTGTTCTTTCTTCTCCTTGGCTCTGTGTGTTTGCAAAATTTTGTAAGGCTATTTCTGTTGTTGTTCAGCTTGGTGGCATGGCCAGAACTCATGAACTTGAGCTCGTTCTAGCGAAGGGAACATTAGGAGAATCCTCGATTGGATACCACCTTATGCGAGGTAAGCGTTCTCCAATCATTGATATCCGACTCTCTATGTTACTAAAATATTATTGTGCACTAGTTACCGTAAAAGTTACTGTTCGTGCTATTAATCTGACTTCAGTGGTAGGATATAGATTTTAAAAGTTTGTATTATATTCGACACTATTTACAATTTTTCTGTGGCTCACCCTTAACCTCTGTATCGGTCTTCTTTCATAAACCCTTGTATTTTGCGACAGAAATTGCATTTGTGTAAAAACCCGTAGGCAGTTCTGGACTCTAAATGTCAAAAGAAGCAAGGATTGTTGTCCTGCTAGTTTGGTCATAATGAAATGTCGAATGTACTGTATTCTGGATTTTTCGTTCTATGTTATTTGTGGTTACACCATCCGGTATCGATACGTATGTTTTTCCTGCGTCTTTCCGAGATCTCGTTGCTTTGGTATAACTCACTTTCTATTTCATTGTTTGCATGTTTTCTCTGTGGATTTTCTTGGGTGTTAAATCCTAATTAGGAAGTAGGTTTACTTCTATTGAAAGGTATTTCCCTTCCATAGTATAAGTTTTAATTTTGTTTCTTTGATTTTTTAAATAATAGTCATGAAGACTATATAGGGCTCTTTTGCCTCTATTTGAATTTTTTCCGAATTCAAATCTCTTGATTCTATGAATACGCCTCTCGATGCCTGCCATGACTCGTTTTCATACCAAAGAATGATAATATTAATAGGGTAATCCACCATGTATATCGAGCGTTCTTACATCTAGAAAAATGCTTTTGGCATTTGGCCTGTAACTTTCTTAATTGTGGTTCATGTCAAAATACTGTGGAGATTTAGGGTATAAGTTAATTGTTCAAACATGCACTCAGTTATGATTGAGTTATGATTCCAGTGGGTTCTTAAGTGATGTTTAACTTAGGTTTTGCATGCTTAAGGAAATAACATTGGGTGTAACTTAAATGAATTCCGTATCTGTATCAACAATCCGTAAATTTTAAGAGAATTGGTTTTAATATCCCGTAACTCCATCTATAGTTTTGGGCTAGGCAAAAATTTGTCTGAATCATACTCTCTACTCTATGCAACATTATCATTCTAGATTCTTTGAAATATCTTGTCAAAATTTCATTTCGGAAAGGGGAAAACCCAAGTATCTTGTATTGATTAGATTTCCTTTAGAAAGATTTTGGGGTGATTCGTTACTTACGAAGACAATATTTTAGAGTCCTCTCTATGATTTGACTGGCCATTCTGTGGATTAACAATATGATGTATGTTATTGGTTGTCCTTCTTAGATAGTATTTTTCATATTGAATAATGCTCGATCTATTTTACAATTTACGCAATCAGTTGGTTTTGGTTGGTTAACACATCTAATTATGGGACCCTTGTTTCACTACGAGGGTACCCATCATACTTTCAACACTCAGTCCTACCCTTCGGCATGTCGATGGATCGCTTCAAGGAATCTGACTGGAAGCATACCCAAGACAACTTAAAGATAAGTACTAACCGTGTGTGGGAAAATATTCGTTGTCTTAAATAATTTTAACTTCAATATTAAGGTTTGCTTGGCTTCTGTTTTGACATTAATAATCCGTCTCGATTTTTCCTATATGACTTATATAGTCACAACGATGGATCAAGACTGTGCCTTATTCAAGAAAGGTATTCAGGTTTCGATTTTAATGTTTAGGCTTGAAGGATTTAGATTTGGGTCCCGATATTCGGGTTTAGCCTGTCGATATACAGATATTCTATTATTTTTTTTAATAGAATGTACAGATGTCCTTTAAGCCATATGAATATGGTGGTTTTACTCTAAATAGTCTTTGCACTATGAATTGTATAAATTAAAATAAATAACCTCTTTATGGTTTACTATGAAATAACTGAACTGTACATTTGGTTATTTGCGTAGTCTTAACAATGGAAGATTTGCTTGAATTTCTTCTGTGTCCAAGCATTGATAATCTTGTGTATGAATAAATTAGATGTTGATTCATTCTTAAATCCTGTACAAGCAACTTATAAACACACACACACACACACACACACACACACACACACACACACACACACACACACACACAATACATATTCACACTAAGTCCCATTTGAGAAATTGCATTGTTTGATACTCTTGACTAATTAATACAACTCTGTGTATTTACCTACAACAATATAGGTATATATATTTATATTTAAATCTCAAGTTTAGTTCCATAACTTGATTACCTATACGTACATAATCACATGTATGTGATGTTATAAGTAATACAGTACTGATTCCATTTAACTTAGATGCATCTTCTAATATATTTACATAATTCAGTTCCATTTACAGCTAAGATACCCAGAAAGTTTACGCAATGAATACAATTGACTTGTAAGGGTTTATCCTACAATTTAATTTCATTCCATCAGTAATTTAACCAATAGAACAATTCATCCAGAATTAAACAGATATATATTCTATCAGCCATTAATTCAAAATAACATTCGATTAGAGAAAGACTAGATGGACATATTTGAGGAAGTTACCGAACAACAAATGGAAAAACTAGGTTTCTCCCAAACTTAGAAGAGAACAACCAATATACTTTCTTCGTTGACCCCCTATCCTGACCATGAATCCATGAGGGAGAACTCTCGAACTCCTCCTTAGCTATAGTCCTTCCTCAGTTACAGAAAATTATCGTTGCCTCACACTCAGAAAACAATGCTCATAACAACAAGTGATGTTATTTACCCTAGCATACTCGGCAGCATCGTGCCTTCTCCCATATGCTATATATGCCAAAAGAATTTGTGCCTAGGTATTTTCCCCTTGGGAATTTTTGCAGATTTTGAAATCTCTGATATTTACAGTCTCCCAATGGCCAAATTCCTGATTTTCCACTTGTAACATTCATCCCTAAGGTAGTTCCAACATGTTCCCCACTCATGGAGTCATGGTCAACTAATTTTAACCTGGTTGTTCCATTTGTCTATCAGCAATAAATATAAAATGTTTTTTTTCTTACAAGTGTCATAGTCCAAGAGTTGTTGGGACAAATCATGTCTTTTCCCAATAGTCATAATCATAATTTACAATTAACTAAATTCAAAATTTGGAATTGCCATAAATGACAATAATTTTCCAATTTCGAATTTACAAAAAATGGAAATAAATTTCTAAGTATTTTAAGACTTAATAATAATTTATTTTTGGGGATATTACATCCCTTCGCCCTTCAATGCAACACTATCCTCAATGTTTGTTCCTTTCGTGGTACAGGGTTGGATGATATTTCTGCAAATCTCTCTCTAATTCCAAAGTGGCCTCCTCTGGGCTGAAGTGCTTCCATTGCACTTTTACCTAGGCGACGGTTTTGTTCCATAGTACTAATTCTCTCCTATCCAGAATGTGTAGAGGTTCTGCTTGGAAATCACCTTCTGGTTCCACCTGCACTATGTTCCAATCAATCATGTGAGTAGGATCACGAACATATTTTTTTAACAAAGAAACATGAAATACATTATGAATTTTCAGATTTGCAGGAAGTGCATGTTGGTATGCCACTGGTCCAATTCAAGATAAGATCTTAAAAGGGCCACAAAACCTGGGTATCAGCTTGAAACAGTTCCCTAGATTTAGTGAACTTCATCTGGATTTGACTTTTAAATAAACATGGTCTCCCACTTGGAATTCCTGGTGTCTTCTTTTCAAGTATGCATAAATTTTCTGTCTGTCCTGTGCTTCTTTTAAATTCTATTGTACCTTTCATACCATACTCTCCATTTCCTGGATCATTTCTCGTCCCACCATGAGTCTGTCAACTGGATTATCCCATCTAATTGGAGCCGTACACTTTCTACCATATAGTACTTTGAAGGGGCTCATCTTAGCCGATGTTTGGTAACCATTGTTGTACGCAAATTCCACCAAGTGCAGGTAGTCTTTCCACTTGCTTGGTTTTGTCCTTACGTACATTTGTAGCATATATTCCACAATTTGGTTTTTTCATTCATTCTGTCCATCCGTCTGTGGATTGTAGCTTGTGCTGAAATTCAAGTTAGTATTTAACCCTACAAACAATTCTTTCCAAAATGTAGATGTAAATTTTATGTCTCTATCTGAAATCACCATTTTAGGAATACCATGTTGATCCGGATTTTATAAGTAGAATGAAATGAATACAAATTATTAGTAGATTCTTAGCACAAAATAATATAGATACAGTAAAATTGGTTTTCTATTCAATAATGAAATAAGTTGAAACTGTAAAATGCAGCAGAAACAAGCTTGCTGGAATGGTGGAGGCTTATCTCTGAGAAGAGATGTGATGGCTGCGCTCATTTGCAAGAAGAAAATTACAATGAGGCTCTAAAGTAATTTTTACAATAAACAAGAATGCCAAAAACCCTTGACATCCAAAAACCGAACCCTAGGAGATGAAGCACCAAAATTCATGTGGGCCCCGTTTGGGTAAGTTAGTACATCAACTTGCTGAGGTCGTAACTTTTGCATATGATCTTTGTTTTAGGCGTGTGATAGACCACTAGAAAGGTATCGTCGAGGAGTTTCATTTTGGGGGCTCAATCATTCCTTTGGGTTTCATTTAGTAGCTCGATCCTAAAAAACCTACATTTAAGGCCTCAAAATGGCCCTGGAAGTTAAAACTGCTAAAAATAGTAAATTGCCAAAATTGTCAGAAAACTGTCTTGAGCCAATTAGAAAAGGTGGGTGGCCACCAATATCCATCTCTATAAATCCTCCCTCCTTAGGAAGAAATGGTTTCCATTTCATTGAGGTCCCCCATTAGATGAGGAAATTTCTGTTGAATTTGGCCTCGGGTGAGCCACTTGCCTTGGTGCAGGAGCTACCTTGCTTTGACAACTCGATAAAGTTGGATCCTTTGTTCTCAAGTGACCTTGATCTGTGTATCCACAATGTGATCATTGGATGCTTGTTTTATGCAATCGGGGTTGAGCTCTATTGGTGTCAGTTGTTCTTCTACTTCTGAGGTGTCCAATAATGGTGGAAAATAAGGGCGAAGAAGATCCACGTTGAACACTAGGTGCAGGCCAAGGAAAGGAGGAATTTTGAGCTCAAAATAATTATTCCCCACGACCTTGGTGACAGTGTATGGACCATAATGGAGCGGGAAAATATTCCGATGGGGTCTTTTAATGCGTTATTTCTTCAAGTGCAACCAAACTTTGTCGCCCACCTAGAACTTATGTGGCACCCAATGTTGATCATGGCGCTATTTGTACTTGTCATTGGACTTCTGTAGGATATCCCGAATCTGTTGGTGGATGTGCTAGATATTCTCAATGAACCGGGTGGCTTTGTCAGCTTCAGTTGGAGCAGGAGATGATTCAGTCGACGTGACTGCAAGGGGAAGTGCAACATCTATGGGACCCAATGGTTGGAATCCCAACGCCACCTGAAAGGGGTTGTGGCCGGTTGAGCTATGAAGAGCTCAATTGTAGCTATGTTGGACATAGGGAAGGCTCTCATCCCATGTGTGAGGGTTATTTGAATCATACATGTGAAGGATATGCACAATCATTCAATTTACAACCTCGGTTTGGCCATCTGTCTGGGGGTGGAAGGTCGTGGATTTGGTGAGCTTGGTGTCTAGCAGTGACCAAAGGCTCGACCATAATGTGCTAAGAAATATACTATCCCAATATGAGACAATGGTTTGTGGGATTCCAAAATGTACCCAAACTCGTTCAAATAAGAGCTTGGCAGTGGCCTCTATTGTGATTCTCTTCTTACAGGCAACCCTAATCGCCATCTTAGAAAAGCGATCAACAACCAAAAAAACACATTCATTTCCCCACTTGGTGAACGAGAGGCCCGACATGTAATCCATTGAGATGGATTCCCATGGCCTATCAGGAGTAGGAGGAGGGGTGTATAGGCCCTATTTATTAGTGGTTGGTTTGGCAATAGTGCAAGTAGTGCAAGACCTGATATACTTGCTGACCTCCTGTCGAAGTTTTGGCCAGTAGAAATTCTTTTGTAGCATTGCCACTATCTTTTTGATGTCGAAGTGTCTTGCCACCCAACTCTAGTGGGCTTCCCAGATCATCTTTGATCGATCACTTGATGGAACACAAATATGGCCTAGACGACACAACAACCCATCCTAAAGATGAAAATTATCGACAACTGCATTCGCACCCAACATTAGGTATGTGGTGGTGAAGTCAGGGTCTGTCTCATAGAGTTGGGGCCATCCAGATGTCTCATGGCCGCAAGAGTCTAGCACTATGGTGAGTGTCACGATTGCTGGTCTACTGAGGTAATCGACGACGTGATTGGTGCTTCCTGTTTTATACTTGATGTTGAGGTGGAATTGTTGTAAGTATGTGGACCACTTTTGATGGCGGTCATTCTGTAATTTTCCTTGTGTCTGCATGAACTGCAGTGGCTTATGATTAGTATGGATGACTGTCTCCTTCCCAAGAATGTAATGTCTCTACTGGAAATAGGCTTGCACAATGGAGTACATTTCTTTGTCATAAGTAGGGTACTTACGGATAGTATTTGACAATGTATCACTATGATAGGCCACAGGGTGGTCATGCTGAGTGAGAAAAACGCCCACAACATAGTTTGAAGCATCTGCCTCGATCTCAAAGTGATGCTGGAGGTATGGTAGTGAAAGTACTAGGGCTGAGCACAAGCGCTGCTTCAAATCATCGAACGTTGTTTGTTGGGACTAGCCCCATGCAAATTTTTCCTTACCACCACCCCTATTTATTTGGCTAAGGGCCCATGCAATATGGGAGAATCCCAACACGAACTTGCGATAGAAATTGGCAAGGCCCAAGAAGCTCTAGAGCTCAGTGAGTGTTGTTGGGGTTGGCCAGTCATGGATGACTTGGATCTTAGCTAGATCCACATGAATGCCATACTAATCAATGATGTAGCCTAGGTAATGGACCTTGTCCATGCCGAAGGAGAATTTTTCCAAGTTGGCATATAGCTTGTGCTATTGCAGGGTGTGAAAAACCTGTTGAATATGCTTCAAGTGTTTGACCCAAGTCTTGCTGTAAATTAGAATTTCATCTAGATACACCGCTACAAAAGTATTGGTGAATGGTCGCAGGATATCGTCCATCATCCTCATGAAAGAGGCTGGAGCTTTTTTCAAACCAAAGGGCATGACCAACCATTCAAAAAGGCCTTCCTTTGACTTGAAGGTGGTCTTCCATACATCTGTCTGTTCTATCGGGACCTGGTTGTAGCCAGACTTCAGATCAATATTACTAATGTATTTGGCCCCTATGAGTTGATCAAGGAGGTCGTCGATTTCGAGGAATCAAGTACCTGTTTCTCCCTGTGATTTTATTCAGAGCCCGATAATCAATACAAAGTCACCAGGTTCCATCTTTCTTCTGTACCAGCATGATTGGGCTCCCGCAAGGTGATGAGCTAGGGAAAATGTGCCCCTTGTGAAGAAGTTCTTGGATCTGTCTCTTGATATCCTCATTCTATAACAAAGAGTGACGATATATTGGCCCATTGGGAAGTAGTGCACCAGGGGTTAGATAGATGGGGTGCTTGACCTGGCAATGCAGAGGTACCTCTGTAGGTGAGGAGAAGATATCCGAATATTCTTCCATGACCTTATCTACTTTCTTCTGTTGTGTGGAGAGGTTGGCCACATAGACCCTGGATGTGGTTGTGATCTTTCGCTTATTCTGAGAGAAAATCACAAAGAAGACAAACTTCCCTGTCTAAGAGATGACCTTCCTACATTTCTTAGCAGAGATCAAGGAAATAGCACTAGGTGGGACTACCTCAGGTATCCTATACAATTTCCTATTCAAAGTAATAATAACACTATGAGTCCTAGACTCATATACAATATGTTGTTTCCATAAATACTGTTATTCCAAAATAACATCACAAACTTCGAGAGGAGAAACATCACACAATACCTCATATTTGAAGGGCTTGATGCCGTACGACAGTCGACACTCTTGGCTAACATGGAGATTTATTCCTTGGCGGAGCCATCCAATGGTGTAGGGTTGTGGGTGCGGTGTTGTTGGCAGGTCCAGCCGCTTGAAGACCTCTGCTGAGATGAGGTTCTTCTGGCTACTGCTATCAACAATGAAGTGCAGTCGGGTGCCTTTTACCCACATTTGTGAATGGAAGAGGCGTTCTCCTTCTTCTGTTTCAACTGGTTCACTAGGATGGAGCTTGGTGGTAGCAACGGTGGCACTAGGTTCCGCGTTAATGATCCATATTCCCCTTTTTGTTTCTGGCTCATATTTAGAATCCACATATGATTGAGAGGCTTTCACTTTGGCCACTAGCGATTGTTTCGAGAAGCAGTTGGCATTTTTATGCCAAGGGCTCTTATAGAAGTCGCACCACTTCTTGGTATCTTTCTTGTCTTTCCAGTGTCCTTCTTTGCTTGGGTCCTGGACTGGTAGTTATGATACTATCCATATTTTCTATGTCCTTTGTTTTGTGGGTTGGGGCCACCCTTTCCTGGATTTTGTTGTGAGGGGTTCCCAGGACCAAATTGTCGCATCTTTTGTTTGAGCTTCTACTCGATTTTGATGGCATATCAATAGGCCGTGCCCAAGGATGAGATGTTTAGAAATTCCATTTTGGTCTGGATGTATGTATGCAGAGCACCGCGATACTTGAGCACCAGATGTTGCTCTGAATCTTTGATACCCAGCTTGGTGCGCAAGGCATGAAAGATATTCGTGAAATCTGGCACTGCTTGGTCTCTTTCTTGCCGCAGTGTGGTCCATTTGGTATATAGGTTTTCGTAACTTCCGACAGGGTAGTATTTTTCCTTAATAACATCCCCGAAGGATTCCCAAATGGTAGTGACTAAAAATAATGAGGTTTCCTCTGTTTCCTTTTGCTCACAGAAGGTTTCCCGCCAATCTTTGACATGAGGAACGACTTTGAGGAGTGCAAAAGTAATATTTTCTCTATTTGAGAAGTTATGGACAAAACAATACCCTTCTAGCAGATTCAACCACTTGTCTACAACATCTGCATCTATCTGACCTTCAAATATAGAAACATCGAAGTTTATTTGTACCTTGAAGGGGGTGGTGCCTCTGTTCGAAGAAGATGCATCGCCTGTTGATAGCCGCCAAAGGATTTGCGTGAAACTATCCATCATCTCATTCCTCTGTTGCATGAGGGCTTCCTCAATCAATAGTTTGAAAGGATCTTTTGTCCCATCATATTTATTTTCTCCTTCCATGAGAGTTCGCTTGGGCATGCGGGTGCTTTTGTCCTCAAGAAAAACAAGCTCAAGACCCAACTCTTTGTACTCTGACCTCGTTGGGGACGTGCTTTAAGATGACAAGGAGAAGACTGCTTTGATACCATTGATCCAGATTTTATGAGCATAATGAAATGAATACAGATTATTAACATATTCTTAGCACAAAATAACAAAGATATAGTAAAACTGGTTTTCTATTCAATAATGAAATAAGCTGAAACTGTAAAATGCAGTGGAAACAAGCTTGTTGGAATGGTGGTGGCTTATCTCTTAGAAGAGATGTGACAGCTACGCTCATTCGCAAGAAGAACATTACAATGAGGCTCTAAAGGAATTTTTAAAATTAAAAAGAATGATAAAAACCCAAGACATCCAGAAACCTAACCCTAGGAGATGAAGCGCAAAAAGTCATGTGGGCCCCATTTGGGTAAGTTAGTACATCAACTTCCTAGGGTCGTAACTTTTGCATACGATCTCCGTTTTAGGCATGTGATAGCTTGTTGGAAAGGTATCTTTGAGGAGATTAATTTTGGGTGATCAATAATGACTCCGACTATCATTGAGAAGCTCGATCCCAAAAAACCTTCATTTAGGCCCTCAAAATGGCCCCGAAAGTTAAAACTGCTAAAAATAGTAAAATGCCAAAATTGTCAGAAAACTGTCTTTAGCCAGTTGGAAAAGGTGGGTGGCCATCGATATCCATCTGGATCACATGCAGTCTAAAAATTTATTTCATGAATATTTTAGCGATGTTAATATCTTTAAAAGTAGACTCTACAGGAATAAAGTGTTCAGACTTGCTAAGTTTATTGATTACTACCATAATTGAATCATTCTATTTTTGAGTTCTAGGAAAAATTGTAATAAAATCCAATGATATAGTCTCCCATTTCCATTATAGCATAGGTAGAGGCTGCAACAGGCCAGCTGGATGATGATGTTCAACTTTCACCTCTTGATAATCTTGGCACTTAGATAAGTATTATGTTGTTTCGCCTTTCATATTAGGCCAATAAAATAACTTTCTTAGTGTTGTTACCATTTTTTGGTATCCCAGATGACCAGAATATGGTTTCTTGAGTACTTCATCCAAAACTATTAACTTTAATTTAGTAGAATTTGGTATCTATATTATGTTTTTAAATCATAGTAAACCATTTTTGTCCAAACTCAGATTTTTTTTGTCTAAATTTTCTGCATTATTTCGTAATTTGCCATTGTTTCAGTGTAATTTTCATCATTATTACCTCCATCCTTTATCCTCTGCTCAAGATCGCTTTCAACCCTGCTAATGTTTATTTCAAACAACCCATGAATTCTTCTACTTAAAGCATCAACCACCTTGTTTTCATTACCCTTCATGTGATTACCTCGAAGTTAAATTCGCTCAAAAAGGCCAACCATATTGCTTGCCTTATATTAAGGTCTGTTTGAGTTAACAAAATTTTCACACCATTGTTATCAGTCAACAACAAATTTTTTTTCCCATTATATAGTGTCGCCACATCTTTAATGTGTGGATGACAACTTATAACTCTAAGTCGTGAGTGACATAGTTTCATTCATGCTCTTTTAGTTTTCAGGACTCATAAAAAATAATGTTCCCTTATTGAGGTAGGACACCTCCCAATCCTTCTTTACTTGCATGCACATAGACTGTGAAGTCTTTATCCGGATTTGCTACCTTTAATATGGGTGTGGTTGTTAACAATTCTTTTAATTTATTAAAACTGTCCAGATATTTCTGTGACCAGTTAAACTCAGTTCCCTTCTTTTGTAAAGATGTGATAGGGTATGCAATCTTGGAGAATCCCTCTATAAATCTACGGTAATATCTAGTGATTCTCATGAATGAGCGGATTTCCACTACGTCCTTAGGGACCGACCATTCCATGATGGCTCTTATTTTCTCTGGGTCAACCACAATTCCTTCTTCAGATATTACATGCCCTGGGTACTGTATTTTCTTTTGATAAAAGTCACAATTGTTGAATTTAGCAGACACTTTGTGTTTCGTTAAATTTCGTAGTAATATCCTTATATGTTCTTGGTGTTCTTGTTCTGTTTTAGAATACACTAATATACTGTCAATAAATACCAAAAAAAACGTATACCGGTACTGATTGAAAATGTTTTTCATTAAACACATAAATGTTGTTGGAGCATTAGAGAGACCAAATGGTATAACAACGAATTCCTAATTTCCATATCTCGTTATGAATGTTGTTTTACTTATGTCCTCATATTTTATTCTACCCTGGTGATACCCAAATCTTAAATCCAATTTAGAAAAAATGTTTTCCCCACCCACTTGATCGAACAAATCATTGATTCTAGGTAAGGGGTATTTGTTCTTACTAGTCATTTTGTTTAATTGTCTATAATCAATGCATAATCTTAGAGTTTCATCTTTATTTTTAACAAAAAATACTGGTGCTCCCCATGGCAAGACACTTTGCCAGATGTGTTCCTTTTCCAATAGTTCTTGTAGTTGAATCTTTAATTATGTTAACTCATGTAAACTCATTCGGTAGGGTGCCTTAGATATAGGACCTGAACCAAGCAGCAAATCGATAGAAAAGTCTATCTCTCTCCTTGGGGGAAATTCAGGTATATCATCAATAAACACATCTCTAAAATCATGCAAGACAACAAAATCCTCTAATCTAGGTTTTTTTCCCTTTTCCAACAAATTTGTCACTTGGATAGCATAAATCTGACAACCTTTTCTCATGCGCTTCTTAAATTTCATTGTTGAAATCTGTGTAATTGAGACTGGTTTTTGTATGCCTTGTATTGTCCTAACAATGTCGTTTTCGTCTTTATACTTGAGGGATTTTTCATAACAATATAAAACTTCTTTATGACTTTCTAACTAGTCCATTCTGATAATTATATCATAAGACCCTAACAGTAGAAAATTCAGATTTATCTTTGTGTTTTGATCACCTAGACTAAACTCATAGTCGATAATAAAATCATATACTTTTCTTTTTGTTCCTGTTGCTAGTTGTACTAGCCAAGATTTTTCATGTCTTGTTTTCTTAAGTTTATTTGAATCCACTACAACATGAGAAATATAACTCAATGTAGCTCATGGATCAATTAAAACAGAAATATGAGTATTCTTAATTTTACCTTCGATTTCCACTACAGTGGATTGGTGGTCAGCTTGTCGACCATCCACAACTACATTGATCCAATGTAAACTTATTCCCACGTCTCCCACCATAGATGCTTCCTGTAGGTTGTGAACCGTAGTCTTGGATGCTGAAGTCAAAATCTGGACAGTTCCTCCTTAATTGAGGTTCTCCACATTCCTAGCATTGTAACGGTTCTCTAGGGCTATCCCCAAACTTTTTTGTTCCCAGATTGACTGGTTTTCCACCTCCTTGGGTGTTCTGGTTATTGGAGTCAAAATCTTTCCTTGGAAAAATCTTTTTTGCATTCCATAAAGGGGTTGGCTAATATCCCTTCTTCCGCTGACTCATTCAGTCTTTTTTCTTGTCTTTCCAAAACTTGGGAAATTTCGACCGTTGTTTGTATTGGTCGTAACACATTCGGGTCTTCCTGAAAACTTCACTTAAGGACTTCGGGTTTTCGAATTCGATTCTGTCCTTATAGGACTATGGTAAAAATCTTAGGAACCACTAGATTTTTACTTTGTCCTCGCAGATATAAGGCATGAACCTTAATAATTCCAAGAATTTGTTTATCAGGTCATCCATAGCCATTTGACCGAGTCGTAGCTCATAAAACTATTTGGTTTTTCTTTCATAGTAACTTTCAGATAAATATTGTTTCTTAAAGTATTTCTTAAAATATGACCACTCCATCTGGTTTTCCTTTAGGCCCTTGGCCAACTTTAGGTCCTGCCACCATACGCTAGATTTTCCTTTCAGGTTATAGATGGCCATTCTTACCTTCATATTGCTGGAATAGTTGTAGATTTGGAAACACTTTTTTATGTCCAATAACAATGATTCAACCTCCTCCCTTCTTCTGGATTCCCCGTCAAAGGTGGACGGTTTGATTTTCTTAAAATCTCCCTCCAGGTGATCCACCTGTTTCCTTTGTCTTCCTGTGTTTGTTTTATCTTATGCTGATGGTGTACCTTCATAAGAGTTGTTCCCTTTTTCTCCTTCACGACTATAATTTTTGGAGGCCCTTTTACTGACCTCTTCTTCCTCATTATTGTCCTTTGGGATCTTCTTTGTTATTATGCTATGCAAAAATAATTCATTTATCTCCAACTATTCCTTTTCTGCCTTTTTTAGTTTCTCATTTTCTACTTTGAAAACTTGTAGTTCCACAATGAGATTTCTCATAGTTTCCAGAACCTCAGTAGCAGAAATTTCGTCATTGTTCTGCCTCTATTCTTCAGGAGGTCTTTTATTAGGATTATCCTCGATTTCGATCTCTGCTTCATTCTGTGTTGCCATGATCACACCAGAAATATTTTTTTTCTGTTTGTAACAGTAATTATTTTGTTAGTTTTTCATAAAATAGAAAATATGTGCTAAGAAAATATTTTTGGCCCTCTTTTAGATCCATGTGTTGTAACCTTTTCTCTGATACCATATGTAATGTAACCTAAATTTACCAAATAAAAAAAAAAAATTAGGGTCACTAGTATTGATCATTTGTCTAAAAGAGAAACCTTTTACACATTCATTAACTTTACCATAGAAAGGTCCTATTACTTCTTTGTCTTTTGTAGCTTACTCTTACCACTTCTTGACATAGATGTAAGTTACATATATATAAATATACATATTTTATACATGACAATCTCAATTCTACCCTCAACAAGGGAGAAAGTGTAACCTACTACCTAAGACATATATTCACTTTGGTCTTCCATTCTACTTTCACAAAGCAATTATATATATAGCACTTCTATCCTATTCATGCAAACCATAGTATAATTATATCATGCTTTAGCGACCCTTATGATAAAGTTATCATTCACATTATGTGTCGTATGTGCAAGTGTCTCTATCTTCGCATAGCTATATGTAATATGACAACAGTGTGCAGAAGCATTAAAATCAGGATGGTTATGACTAAGACAAGGGGAAAATGCTTGTTTTCTTGTTGTTGAACGACCCCAAGGTAACTAACTTTGGAATAAGTGTTAACGAGACGATAGGAAAGAGTTATCGCATGACTAGAACAACAAATATACACAACTAAACCCTAACTGGTTTGTCACCATACTTCACCATAGATATTGAATAAATAAGCTGCAGCGGTAACGTTGTCTTCACTTAATAACTATACCTGCGACATTTATTATATCATGTGGCATACTCCTTTGGCCATTGCTCGACCTCTTTGCCCACTATGTATCTTCCACCTTGCATGGTTTACATGGCCTCCGTACAGTTTGTAACCATCGCCATTACTCTGTTCGCTGGAGGTTTTATTAACATTTTTGTTCATTCTTCTCCTTGGCTCTGCATGTTTGCAAAACCCTGTAAGGCTATCTCTGTTGTTGTTTGGCTTGGTGGCATGGCCAAAAATCATCAAATTGAGCTCGTTCTGGAGAAGGGAACATTAGAAGAATCCCTGGTTTGATACCACCTTATGCAAGGTAAGCGTCCTTCGGTCGTTGATATACGACACTCTATGTTACTAAAATATTATTGTGCACCAATTACCTTCAAAGTTCATGTTCATGATATTAGCCTAACTTTAGTGGTAGGATATAGATTTTAAAAGTTGGTATTATATTTGACACTATTTAGGGTTTTTCCGTGGCTTCACCCTTAACCTCTGTATCGTTCTTCTTTCAAAAACCCTTGTATTCTGTGGTAGACATTGCATTTGTGTAAAAACCTGTAGGCAGTTCTGGACTGGAAATGTCAAAAGGAGCAAGGATGTTTGTTGTACTAGTTTGGTCATAATGAAATGTCGAATATACTGTATTCTGGATTTCTCATTCTATTTTATTTGTGGTTACAACATACGGTATCGATACGTATGTTTTGCCCGTGTCTTTCCAAGATCTCGTTGCTTTGGTATAACTTGCTATCTATTTCGTTGTTTTCCTGTTTGCTTCGTGGATTTTCTTGGGTGTTAAATCCTAATTAGGAACTAGGTTTACTTCTAGTGAAAGGTATTTCCCTTACACAATATAAGTTTTAATTTTGTTTCTTCGAGTTTTTGAATAACAATCGTGAAGACTATATAGGGATCTTTTGCCTCTATTTGAATTTTTTCCGAATTCAAATCTCTTGATTCTATAAATATGCCCCTCAATTCCTGTCAGGACACATTTTCATAATAGAGCACGATAATATTAATAAGATAATCCACTGTGTATATTGGGAGTTCTTACGTCTGGAAAAAATCTTTCGACATCTGACCTGTAACTTTCTTAATTGTGGTTCATGTCAAAATACTATGGAGATTTAGGGTATAAGTTAATTGTTTGGACATGCCCATAGTTATGATTGAGTTATTCTTGAGTTATGCCCATAGTTATGGGTGAGTTAAGATTGAGTTTTTAAATGATGTTTAACTTAGGTTCTGTGCGCTTAAGGAAATAAAGATGGGTGTAACTTAAATGAATTTCATATCTCTATCAGCAATTCATAAATGTTAAGAGAATTGGTTTTGATATATTGTAACTCCATCTCTAGTTTTGAGCTGGGAAAAAATGCCTCTGAATTATATGCTCTACTCTATGCAACTTTATCATTCTGGAGTCTTTGAAATAGCTTATCGAAATTTCATTTTGCAAAGGGGAAAACCCAAGTATCATGTAATGATTACACTTCCTTTATAAAGATTCTGGGGTGATTCGTTACTTACGAGGACAATATTTCGGAGTCCTCTATGTGATTCGACTGGCCACTCTGTGGAGTAACTCTATGTTGTTTTTTATTGATTGTCCTTCTTAGATAGTATTTTTCATATTGAATAATGTCCGATCTATTTTACAATTTGCGCAATCAATTGGTTTTTGATGGTTAACACATGTAATGATGGGACCCCTGTTTCACTACGAGGGTACCCATCAGATTTTCAAAGCTTACTCCTCCCCTTCGACATGTCGATGGATCGCTTGAATGACTCTAACTGGAAGCATACCCATGACAAACTCAAGATACGTACTAACCCTGTGTGAGAAGATATTCTTTGTCGTAAATAATTTTAACTTCAATATTAAGGTTTGCTTGGCCTCTGTTTTGACATTAATAATTAGTCTCAATTTTTCCTGCAGGACTTATAGAGTCGCAACAATGAATCAAGACTGTGGCTTATTCAAGGAAGGTATTCGGATTTTGATTTTAATGTTTAGGCTTGAAGGATTTAGATTTGGGTCTCGGTGATATTGGCTAACTGCCCGGGGTATTCTATTTGTATCTATTTGGATCCAAGCCTATGGATATACATATCTTCTATTATTTTTGTTAATAGAATGTACAGATGTCCTTTCAACCATACAAATACTGTGGTTTACTCTAAAAAGTCTCTGCCCTACGAATTCAAATTGTATAAATTCAAACAAATAACATATTTATGGTTTACTATGAAATAACTAAACTGTACATTTTGTTATTTTCATAGTCTTAACAATGGAAGATTTGCTTGAATTTCTCCTGTGTCCAAGCATTGATAATCTTGTGTATGAATAAATTAGATGTTGAGTTGTTTTGAAATCTTGTATAAGCAACTTAGATGTTGAGTCATACTACTTGATACTCTTGAATAATTAATACAACTCTGCATATTTACCTACAACAATATAAGTATATATATTTATATTTAAATCTCAAGTTCACTTCCAAAACTTCACTCAACATTTTCACTGTCTAACTATTATTACTTCAATTGATTACCTATACATACAAAATCACATGTTTGTGATGTTATAAGTAGTACAATACTGATTCCATTTAATTTAGATGCATCTTCCAATATATTTACATAATTCATTTCCATTAACAACTAAGATACACAGAAAGATTACACAACGAATATAAATAAAATGTAAGGGTTTATCCTACAATTTAATTCCATTCCATCAGTAATTTAACCAACAGAACAATTCATCCAGAATTAAACAGATATATATTCTATCAACCATTAATTCAAAATAACATTCGATTAGAGAAAGATTAGATGGACATATCTGAGCAAGTTTCCAAACAACAAATGGAATGGTCAAGTTCCTCCCAACCTTAGAACAAAACAACTAATCTACTTTCTCTACTCACCCCCTAGCCTGACCATGAATCCATGAGGGCGAACTCTCGAAATCCTCCTTAGCTATAGTCCTTCCTTAGTTAAAGAAACTTCTCCTTGCCTCACACTCAGAAAATAGTTCTCATAATAACAAGTGATCTTGTATAACCGAGCATACTCGGCAACGTCCTACCTCCTCCCATATGGTATATATGCCAAAAGCATTTGTGCCTAGGTCTTTTCCCCTTGGGAATTTTTGCATCTCTTTAAATTCATGATTTTCAGCAGATGCCAATGGCCAAATTCTTGATTTTCCACTTGTAACATTCAGACATGAGGTAGTTCCAACATGTTTCCCACTCATGGATTCACGGTTAGCTGATTTGAACCTAGTTGTTCCATTTGTCTATCAACAATAAATATAAAATATTTTTTTTCTTACAAGTGTCATAGTCCAAGAGTTCCTTGGGACAAATCAAATCTTTTCCCAACAATCATAATCATAATTTACAATCAACTAAATTCGAAATTTGTAATTTCCATAAATGGCAATAATTTTCCAATTTCGAATTTACCAAAAACGGAAATAAATTCCTAAGTATTTTCATACTTAATAATAATTTATTTTGGGGGATATTACAAACACTAATAAATTCGATATGAATTTAACATGAAACCGGTAGAATCTTTCTTCGGGTTTATGTCCAAGTGATGAAGAAGAAAGAAGATTTGTCTTGTGTATAGTATGTGAGTAGTAAGTATATCTTTGCAATGAGAAGATAAGATATTTCACATGCTCAGTGTTGTCAGTGGTCACATGACAAATCCAGGTGGAGCAGTGAAATGGGTTCTTTGGTTTTGAAATCAATGATATCACCTAACTTTATCTTGGAAGAAGGTGATGAATGGACAATGGAATGATCAGGTAAATTGTTGTCAAGGTGGAGATTGTTGAAACAATGAAAACCAATTTCCAATTCCATTAGATATTGGCATCTTGTAGATCCCTATTATCTTGCTTTTGTTTGAGGATAACTAGTCCAAGTTAGGGATGCAATTAACTTATTCAGTTTCATGTAACTGTGGAGAGAATTACTTAAATAGATATGCTTGAGAGGAAAATACTGAGCAGGGACTTCAAGCCCTCTCCTAGGCTGCCTGGTTTTGCAGTTGTGATTGCAATCTCCTAGTTTCCTTGATAATCAAATGATTTCCATTGTCCTGTGGATGTTTCCATCATAAGTTGAAGGAGGGTTTTTACCACCTAAATATATGTTCTCCTATGTGATTACATCTGTGGGAATTTGTCTCTTTTAGTTTATGTTGTGTGTTAGATCTCCATGGGATAATAGCCCAACATATACAAGTGTTATAGGTAGGAAAAATATAAAATTCAACTTACATTGAAAGAAATGAAAGAGGTATTCATCATAAAGGGAAAAAGGGGGGGATTTCTTTATTTTATGTCATTTTTATATGTAAAATTTTTCAATGTAAGTATTTTATTTTCATATAACTCGAAGTGTCTTCACACAGTTTGTTCATCTTCTAGTGCCCTTTGTTGTAATATCCCCAAAAATAAATTATTATTGAAGTTTGAATACACTTAGGAATTTATTTATTTTTTGGTAAATTTGAGTTTGAAAAATTGTTGCCATTTATGGCAATTCCAAATTTAGAATTTAGTTAATTGTAATTTATTATTATGGTTGTTGGGAAAAGATTTTATTTTCCCAACCAACGCTTTGACTATGACACTTGTAAGAAACAAATATTTGTATATTTATTGCTGAGAGAAAAATGGAATAGCGAGGTTGAAATCAACTAACCATGACTCCATGAGTTAGGAACATGTTTGAACTACCTCAGGGCTGAATTTTACAAGTGGCAAATCAAGAATTTGACCATTGACAACCCGTAAAAATTAGGGATTTGCAAAGCTACAGAAATTACCAAGGGGAAAATACCTAGGCACAAGATGCTTTTTTCATATATAGCATATGGGAGGAGGTAGGACGTTGCCTAGTATGCAGAGGAGAGGAATATCACATATTGTTATGAGGACTAGTTTCTGAGTGTGAATCAAGGAGAACTTTTCTGATTTTGAAAAAGGATGATAGCTAAGGAGGATTTTGGAGTTCGCCCTCATGGATTCATGGTTAGGCTAGGGGTCGGTGAATGGAACAAGTAGATTGGTTGTTCTGTTCTGTGGTTGGGTGGAACTTGGTTGTTCCATTTGTTGTTTCAGCATCTTGTTGAGATATGTTCATATAATCTTCCATGGTTGAATGTTTTGTTGATTAAATAGTTGGTAGCATACATCTTACTAGATTCTAGATGAATGTCCTATTGTTGAATGGTTGATAGAATACATCTACTTGTATTGGTAGAATGAAAAGAATTGTAGGAAATATTTTAGAGTTGAATTTATTTAGTAAGTAGAATTAGAGAGCTACTGTGTATGATAGTTGTTGGGGATTATGTGAAAGTTTCTTATTCCAGACATATACTCTATGAACCACAGTATAAATATAGAGTCAAGTGTGAATATGTTTACAGACTTATTGAAGATTTTTACATATTGAAAAAATCAGTAAGTACAGAGCTACAATAATTACATGTATACTTTTATATGTTGCACTACATATACAAAGAATATAATTTTTACCATGATAAATGTAACTATACCATAGTTGTCGATATGTATATGTATGTATATATATAGATAGTCGTTGATGAACTATTAACTGTATAACTACCCAATGAAGTTTTTGAGTGATGATCATGACAGATATTTATATGTATACATATTGCTTCCTACACAGAGTTTCAGAGTTACATAAATATCTAATACACATAAAACTATTTATTGACTGTCGCATAACTTGAAATTTGAGTTTTCCCTTTGAATTTGACTTAAAATACATAAAACACATTCCATATTCCAGAGTAGGACCAATACTTAAATGTGTATTCAAACTCTACACAACACTACGATTCATAACTACTAAATAGTGAAATCTTATTTCAATATGGGGTTTCCCCTTCCATTCCTTCTTTAATGGTTATAGATACAAATAACCAATTGTCTATAGGAGCTTGGTATAATTTTTCCATGATAATAATAATCTAGGGTAGAACCATATCATTACAATAGAACCTCGCATTATTTCTTAAAATGCTCCGAGTTGGAACCCAAGTACCTTTTCACGCAAAGGTGTTGTCCTCGATCCAGGGAATTCAAATGTTAACTATCCTATGAGGAGACCAAGAAAATTTATAATTAATAATAAGATAGAGATCAACATAAGTTAAAACTTGAATATAAAATAATTACTCGAATGAATTTACGAAATGAAATTTTTGCAGATCTAAATTATGAGTTTTACTTAGCTGACAAGTTGGGGAAACAAATGCCTTCCTTCCATTCGCGTCATTGATGAAAACCATCCAGAGTCCCGAAGGGGTGGAGTGGACCAAATATTTCATGATGGGTACCCTCGCATCAATAGGGATCCCATAATTAGATTCGTAATCGAACGTTCTTAACCAAACATTTTATAAAAATAAATAAACAATAATAACCCTTTAAGAATTTATTGATCTGACTGCTAAAAGGTTCGCACAATATATGCATGATGAGAAAATATGTTGTATTACTCTCTGGTTTCTATTTCAATACGCTATATGCTAAAGAGAAATGAATTAATCAAGTTTCAAACCACAGACTTCAAAATTATATGTTGAAGGGAACGCATTAAATATCATACATATATGTTGGAGGAAAATGTGTTAACCCATTTTTAAAACACCAACACATGAACTGAGAGTTGTTAATAATTTTCTTGAATCAAGAAATACTTCAAGAAATACTTTAAGAAACATTATTTATCTAAAAGTTATACAAGAACAAATTTTTTTTCATCAGTATGCAAGCCACATAAAGAGGGTTATCATAATTTGTGAGATTCAAGCTAGAGAATGCATGTATTTTAAGAATTTCAAGGAGAATGTAGATATCAAAGTATGCCATTTCTAGTCTATTTATAAAGAGACAAATTGAACGAATATTTGCGAAGCATTGAAGCTAACGACATACTCTCCTAGTTTTGTATAATATAATTAGATTATGATGGAAGAATTATATAAAGAATAAATATTAGGAATGTTGGCCTCTTTTAAGAAGGACAAGAGCCATTGGTCTTTATGAGTTAGTGGAGGAATATTTATTGAGGGTCATAAATGAAATATGAATCATAGGTAAGATCACTAGGACTTTTAAATCTACATTCTTAAATTTATTTTCTAAAATTGACTTGTCTAAGGGATTTAATGCATTCAAACCCATAATGGGTTGAGACAAGGCTATACTCTTTCTCTACACATCCTTCTGAGGGTGTTCCTGTATGCCCTTCTCAAGGCGGTTTCGAGTGCACCCTCTTCATAGGGTCTCAATACACCATTCTTGGGGACTTTCAAGTGTGCCCTCTTCACAGGGTCTAGTGTGCCCTTCTTAGGGATTTTCTCTGTGTGCTTTGCTCTGTGTCTCAATGCACCCTCTCCTTAGAGTTATTAGTTTCCCATATTTTAAGAATTTCAATTTTCTCTCTTTACCAAGTGTTCATTCCCCCAATATATTTTTGACTATCCACATAGCTTCCGAGAGACGTCTCTTAAAGATGCACCAGTTGGTGGATGAAAATCATGTCACCTCGTAAGGAACCATCCACTGAGGAATCAATGTCCAATGCAACTTCCCCAATTAATGATTTATATCTCCCCCTTCATGATTTACTTTGTTGGAAACAATGACTAACTCTAGAAAACATGAAGCTCGATACATGTTTTAAATTGCCCAAGTTTTCGGCCCAAATGAAGGGAGAGACTGTCGATTCCTAGATCCAAAACCTCTCCACCTACTTTAAGACTTGTCATGAGAAGGACAATAAAATTAAACCTCAAATCACTAGCATGAAATTGGGGGAAATTACACAAGCTTGGAGGGATACTCAGAATGGGAATAACATGTTGGTCATTGAGATTGGCAAGACAACAACTACAACACCCGCATGACTAACGACTTGGGATGACTTTTTCAATGAATTAAGAGAATGATTATATCACCTGGGATATCAACATAATATCATTGATTAATGGTTAAAAATTTGAAAACTATGTAATTAGTCAGTGCAGAGCTACATCAAGGTCTTCTACAAGTTGCACATCCAGTTTCACATTTCCAATCCGGAAGAAGTACTCATTTTTAAATTTAATTCTGGTTTGTTATTGGTTTTTCTCCATGAAGTTTATTTATTTGAAATATCTTCTTTAGAAAAGTCTTTTCTTCGATTCTTGTCCGTGCAATGAAAAGTGGCTCCTCAAATCGTCTCTTCTCCAACTTGATTTCATCCTTCTCTTGATCAGCCTTTGCATACTCGACATTCCCCTTTTTACCTTGCTTCCCCATTCACACCCAGAATCATGCCTCAATGTACCTTTCATAGGACCAACTCACATGCATCTACACACTCTTGGGCACTTAAGACCATTCACAACAAAAATAATCTATTAGTAGGGGTCACTCTTCCAGATTCCTCTGAGCATAGTGAATTAGTCTCTCTCGACAACCGTACCAGAGATGACCCTTGTTTGATCCTGATGACCATGAATGAACCCGATATCTCTAATGTACCCCAATCACCATGTACATTCCCCACCTTTTTTATCCCAAACAAGGATGATTCAGAATGGCACCTAGTGACCAACTACCGTTCCCTTAATAAGGCCACTATTAAAAGACACTACACCCTACGACCCGATGGAGGATTTAATGGACCACTTACAAATGGATTATTGCTTCACACAAATGGATTTGATAGATGAAGACCATCAAGTTCATAAGAATGCAACAAATAATTTGGGCAAGTGCGTGGTCAATTATCTTGATGATATCTCGGTATTAAGTAATTTGTGGGAAAAACATCTTTGATGCATCCACAACATCCTCAAGTTACGAGCACATACACTTTAGGAAAATAAATCCTACTTTGGACAAACATTAGTCCCGCACTTAGGATTCATACGGACCACAACATGTGGCCGATAAAATCCATCTCGCCTACAGATTCTGGCATAATGGCCAACGCACTCCAATTCCCATGTCCTCAATATTTTTTTGGGAATTTTGGTGCACAACTTTTCTCAGCTTCAGACTACATTATTCTCTACATAAGTTCTTTGGTTGTCGAATAATAATCATCCCTTTAAGATTGAGAATGATTCATTTTATTTATACTCTGGGGACATACTTAAACAAGGAGGTCATCCGATGTCATACCATTCAATGAATATTTCACCTTCTGGATATGCACATCAAAAACATGAACAACCATCAACTCAATGCCATACTCAAGAAACAAATACCTTATGAATGTGAGAAAAATACGCATGATCAACAATGCACACCGTTGTTCTTTCCACCAGGAGATCAATAGGACCACTCACCAACAAAAATTCCTTTCATATCTAGTCGGTCGAATAGGAAAAACTCCAACACAATACAACTGGATGCTTTAGACAGGTTTCCTAAGAAGGATGCTCCATAATGTTAATTAACGTCAGCCAACTCCATAATGTTAGTGATGGAATTAACTTAGCTAAATTTCATTCTATTGCAAGGCCTCATGAGTGTTGGGTCTGTGTTATATTATTTGCATTTGTGTGATTGGGCACGTCAGATATGACAATTGAGTCTAACGATCCCTGCGTCTGGGCGTTTTTTTTCTATTTTTAGCGGTTTTGTAAATTAGGGTTTTCGTATCTACGGAATACCTAAAAACATTGTATATATATTGTATAGTGAATGGTGAAATTTGATATAATGAATATAAGAAAGGTTTTCGTAGTTGAGGGTTACCGGTATAAATCTCTATGTACTATGTGAATGAGCCATTGATTAAATTATATTTTTCTTAAGAATATATATGCATGGCTTTACTTCACAGGTTTAAAACTTACATATGGTATCAGAGCTCTTTTTTGGCTTTAGAGGGACGCCTTTGTTGTTGAGGGTTTGGCTCGGTCTTGATAGATCAAGTTTATCTTGGGTTTGTGATAAACCTAGGTTTAGTGGGAGATTTTGCAGTGGTGATTTGAGTGCATAAAGAGGAATGGTGAGTTCTTCTAGAATCGAGATAGAGAAGTTCAATGGTAAAAAAATTGAGCTATGGAAGTTGAAAATGGAGGAACTTCTTGTAGACAAAGAACAATGGATCACTATGGATCTTGGTACATAGCCTACTAGTACACCGTCTACTAGCAAACAGGCTATTGGTACACAACCTACCAGTACACAAGCTACCAGTACACCACCTAGTGGTATGTCAAAGGAAGATTGGGAGAAGTTGGACATAAGAGAGAGTACTTTTCGACTCTACCTCGCAGATTCGGTGTTGTTGAATGCCTCAAGAGAATCTACAGCCAAGGAACTATTGGATAAGTTGGGCAATTTGTGTCGATCAAAGTCCCTGTAAAACAAGTTGTTTCTTTGAAAGAAGCCATATCATCTTAGTATGGAAGATGGATATTCTGTGACAAAACATCTAAATACCTTTAATACTCTGGTAAGTCAACTTGGCTCTGTTAATATTACAATTGTAGAAGAAGATAAGTGTATTACTTTGTTATTTTCTTTGCCAGACTCTTGGGATAATATGGTTGTAGCAATAGGTAGTACCACTCCATCTACATTGAAGTATGAGGATATAGTTTCATCCTTGTTATCTAAAGATATGAGGTGAGAAATCATGGATGGTCACAACACATATGCTTTATTTGTAAGAGGGCGTACCCAAGACAGGAACCCTGGTAAGCCTTTGGGGTGGAGATTTAAATCTGCAGGTAGATCCAAGTCTCTAGGAAAATCTTTGAGGAAATGATGGAAGTGTGGTAAAACAGGGAATTATAATAAATATTGCAAGTCTGAGAAGAATGACAAACCAAAGGGATCTGATAGTACCTCTTCCACAGAGGAGAAAACCTCCACTGGAGAAGGAGCTGATGTTTACCTAGCATCTACAAGTACACATGAAGA